>NTHP01000022.1:1333299-1347138 GCA_003416845.1 Oplegnathus fasciatus
TTGTCTTTAGAAGTTACAGACGGGTGACAAATTAAAGGAAAATCTGCATGCTTGACCCCTACATTGAGGGGATCTGGGGGGGCATTTTGCTGGCTTGGTTTGGGTCCACTTGTCCCCTTAGAGGGAAGGGTCACTGCAAATCAATACAAAGTTGTTCTGAGTGATCACCTTTATCCTATGATGAAACATTTCTATCCTGATGGGAGTGGTCTCTTCCAGGATGACAATGCCCCCATCCATAGGGCACGAGGGGGTCACTGAATGGTTTGATGAGTATGAAAATGATGTGAATCATATGCTATGGCCTTCACTGTCACCAGATCTCAACCCAACTGAACACCTATGGGAGATTTTGGACAGATGTGGTAGGCAACGCTCTCCACCACCATCATCAAAACACCAAATGAGGGAATATCTTTTGGAAGAATGGTGTTCCATCCTTTCCATAGAGTGAGACCTTACTAAGACACTTTATGTTGGTTTTTCCTTTAATTTGTCACCCGTCTGTATGTTTCAGCTTGTGATGCTGCGGTTACTTTCTGTTTACATAATTGATTACTTTTGATTGGTCAGTCCTACGTTTTCCTGTGACCGCTTTACGCGTAACTAAGGTCTGGTGCAACCTGATTTAGTAAACAAACTAGTAATTATTAAGAATTTAGGAACAACTTTAAACACAAACTTGGTAAATCATTTACAAACAGCTGGTACAACCCAATTGAGAAGTGCTGCTTAGTATGGCTGAATTTGTGGGGGAAAATTTCCCTTCAAACATACAATCTATTAACAAGTCAGATTAGAGAGTAGAAAACCCCTGCGCACTGAGCATTGCTTTGGCCTCAGACATCCGGTGTCTGTGAGGTGCTAAATCTTGCTGAGGTCTGGAAAGTATTCTGCCTCCATTAAAAATCAGTGCAGCCTGATTCCTCAGCAAATTTGTGAAATTGATTTGGTGTGTTGCAGACAGCCACAGACTGTGCAGAGCCAGTCCACAAATTGCTTGTGTGGTGTGAAAAAAAGTGTGTGAAAAAGAGTGTGAGGTGTACAGATGGAGGAGAACAAATAAATAGGACTGGTGTGTTGACAGATACTGTGGGTTTGATTCTTGATGGGACATTTGAAAAGGGATTTAACACTGTTTTAATACAATGCTATGATGTGTTCAGCAAGACCACAACCTAAGCCGTCTACTCATTTTCCACACTGAATGACTTTTACAGGCTATTACTTTAAACAACAACGTATCCAAGTCATTATATCTCTGTTTGATTTTCAAGAGAAATTGGCCACATAAACTGATTGGAGGACCATGGCTTCAGCTAACTGCTTTGTATGCTTTAAGTTTCAGAAAAAGACTCTGGTCAAAGAGTGCTAAGTTGGCTCAAGAATGCTAATAGGTCATAATCATCTCTGTATTTTCAGACAAATCTGATGAAAAAGGCCACTGCGCTGGCTGACCCCTGGCTGATTTTCTGATTTGGTTTGTACTTTCCCCAGACTTGGCAGGCCGTGACAACGAGAGAACTGTAATAAGAATGATCTGACATGAGTATAAATACTTTCCATGGGTAATTGACCCTTTTCCTGGACACACACACTCCAAGATCAAAAGGGTATATCCTCTAGACTCCAAGAGCCACTGATTAAACACATTTCAGAAGTATTTCCCTTCCATTTCCAGGGCAGATCTGGCAAAGGCATATGAGATGTGTTTCATTAAGTTGTATCATGAAATATAGTCCCGTGTGTGTGTGTGTGTGTATGTGAGAATAGAGTATGCCTCCATATAAAAATAGTATTTATTTGTATATATATATATATATATATATATATATATANTATATATAATATAAGGTATTTGTGCTTTACTTGAGTATTTCCATTTTATGCAACTTATATCTTTAAGTAACATTTTGAATATTCAGGACTTTTACTAGTAATGAGTTTTTTTAGACGATGGTATTTCTACTTTTACTTAAGTAAAAGATCTCAGTACTTCTTCCACCACTGTCTATATGTCTGTCTATGTACACAGTATGGTGCACATTTTTAGCTGGTGAGGGGAAGTGACACGGCGCGTTGCCAGCCAAGTCTCAGTGTTTCTCAAGAAAGACAAATGGCATTGTTCCAGGAGCAGATACCAGCTTTACTGCTAAATCCCTGCCGGCTGGACTGAAATTTCAGCCATGTAAAGAGAGCAGGAGTGGAGCAGGGCCTGACAAAAGATGACATTGGCTTGTAAGTTTTAGGCGATGACGCTCAGGGGGATTCCATTATGTGGCTGTCACACAGCATTAGGCGAGACAGCAAACACTTTCATGTGTGGATTACCATTTACCCATTGGAGATAATAGATATTTGCCTTAGCTAATCCATTCCTCTATTGATTTTTTTCCCTTTAATAACTTCTTGCAAGCAAGCAAATTTTAATAAGTGCAAGAATGCTGACATGTAAGAAGCTGAAACAAAGGGCTGTGTTTGACACAGATAAGCTGCTTAATGTAGTTTTCCATACAAATATGAGATATAAGATCATTTTTGACAACCGTATTTATTTCAAACACCATATATGTAAACATACAGTGTGATTACTGAATATTACAGAATTGTTAATCTTGAAAGGTTACTGTGTAAAGTGTATGCAATTATCAGTAGAGCTGCTAAAAATAGTCTTCATTCAATAAAATTCTTTTCAGATTTTTGTCCATTAAGTCTTTGTTGTGATACAATAGTTCTCATACCATATCAATTAATATTTACAAAAACAAAATTAAGGAAATGTCTGGCAATATTCTTTATATTTCTAATTGTCAAGTAGCCTGAAATAACTTATTTCTCTTTGCTATAGAGCTCCATTATTGTCCCAAAACCGACAGTGAGCCACAATGTCGCACTGACATGTTCCTTCATTACCATGAACACAGCCACTGAAGTTTATTTTGAGCAGATCTCACAAACATCATACTTGCTAGAGCACCAAATGTGTATTAATGCGCAGCTGAAATTAGTCCCCAACAAATACACAATTTACTGTTGTTTGCGAGAAATTTGCTAAAAACTACAGTGCTCAGCTGTTTTATAAAATTATTAGCCTTTTTTTAATGTAAAAATACATATTTCTTCTTTTTTAAGATTTATGTCTTCAGTTGGAACCAATGCGCTTTGGGCTGAGAGCCAGAGACAGGGTTATGGAAGTTGGAAAGTGCTTGGAAAAAATATAGAATATCACCAGTCTTACCCTTTAATTCATTATATCAACAATTTTATGCAAAAATCAAATTTTTTGTGTGCAAATGTCTCTACTTATACTGCAGAAGTGCATAAAAAGTGAATAAAACAGATAAGAACATCAGATAACATTAACAAATTAGAACGATACATACGGACGGTTTCTTGTATCATAATGTTTACCAGGGATCAGACAACGCCTCCTTCATACTCCCCACCAACCCTTAACCCCCACCAATATAACTATTAAATTTAACACATTAACAACAAAACTTCAACATAGATAAGCCATGATATATTTTAAAGTTGCTGAGAAAATAAAGATTTTGCTGCCTCAAGTTCTCCCACCCAGGCCCACAGCACATCATGATTCAGCCCATTGATCCGAGACACAGAAAGTTCCATTGTCATATAACTGCATCTATGTACTGTAGGTATACAGTGAACTATTAAAGTCAGTTAAAGTGTAAAATTGTGGACAAAAACAAGACATTTTCTTAAGTGGCTTCTTCATTTTGGTTCAGTTGTATGTCATCAAGCTGTCTTTTTGTCTTAGTTTCTGAAAGTTCCTGGGATGGTAAGAGAGGGAGGCATTCAGATGTTTGGTGTCTGGGGGCTCTTTGTCCTCGGCTTCGGCACCGGTGAAGGTTGTTGTCCTTCAGCAGCTGTGGAAAGCTGTGGAGGCCTGTTTTGAGTCTGCGCTTCAGGCTGAGAAACACTCTTGTAACAGGCTCTGGGTGAAGGCTCGGGGCTCAGGGGTGGAGAGTCCTCAGTCGGGTGCATTGTCTCATACTCTGGGCTGATGGAATCAGGCTCTCGTTTGTTTAGAGAAAGCATCCTGAGCTCCCCTTTATCCCTGAGTCTCATTTGGGTTTTGTTGCGTCTGTGGCAGCAACATAATATGATGATAATGACGAGCAAAAGCAGAATCAGACCTGCTCCTCCTGCTACCGCTGCTACAACAGTTTTGGATGGAAAACAGAGCAAAGTTGGTGGTGATGGACTTTTGCAGGTTGGACGAACAGTGTCACTCTTCTCCTCGCTGACTTTGTTTGCCACACTACATGTGAATCTCCCCTCCCCTTTCAGCTGTGCCAGTGATATGCTCAGTGTTTGTCTTGTTTCACTTGTTAAGGTCTTTCCATCGAGTGTCCACGAGAACACCAAACCCTGAGGTTTAGCTACATTGCAATTTAGATTAACAGCACTAGACTTGGAGTCACAGATATAAGTGAGTTGAGGTTTTGATACCTTTTCCATCATACAGAGACGACCAGTCCAGTTTACCGCTGGCATACCGTTGGGATGTAGTACATCTGCTTGGTAATTCCCTGCACTTGAGAATTGTAGGTTCTTCAGCAAAAGAGATCCGGTGGCAGTGATGTCCTCTGGCTTCCCAACAGACACTTTGCCTTTCTCTCTGTAGAAAATGATTGTGCTATTATGAGTCCATCTCAGCACATGAGAGTTTGTCAGTCCTTGATAGACAAAACGCAGAGTCAGACTCTGCCCAACCGTAGCATATTCACAGATGTCCATGTTTGCTGCAGAGAGGTTGATGAATCCCGACAGAATGACAACACAAAGTGTGGCAGCAAAACACGCCATAATATACAAGGGTAGACCAAGGTATCCTTATAATAATCACTTGAGCGTTGAATTATTTCCCTTCTTAGTCCAGAGTCTAATCTGTTGATTTTCAAGCCCTGATCGAGAAGCTGTCTGGTCAAGATGAGTCGTTAACATTTGCAATCCGGAACATAACTGGCATATAAATGACGAACCTCAAGCCCTTCAAAGAGAAGTGAATCTTCAGTGGGAGGGAAGCTCTATTAGTCAAGAGTCTACTCTCAGTTCTCTGAAGACGAGAAAAAGCTTTGTCAAACCCGTGTGACAACTAGCATTTTCCGCTCACATGTATACATCACAGGAATATATTTAGAAATATGTGACCTATGTAGTAATTCATGGCAATAATTCCAAGCATGACCTGATGGCAAAACAGTTGTGGTCAAAACATTGCTAAATGAACCACTGAAACCACATGAACTTTGTTTAACTTCTAAGTATCATAAATAACTCTCAGTTGTTTTACTATATTGTGAAATGTAACTTATAGATATTCAGTTTCTGGTTTGTTGGGGGAACGTTTTATTCTGAAATTCAATAAAAACATTCACTGGCGTAGGTTACATGTCATTTTAATCTTTTTGAGAATACCATTTTTTAAAACAACACATATACATACAGTGAGGAAAAAAGAATAGGGTCAGAAAAGGGGTCGGGTTAGGGTTTGGCTTAAGTCAGTGTAATGTCCAGTACACCAGTGACACTTTGTTAAACAGTTTGTGTCAAGTACGCATTTGGAAGATTGCTCTCTGTAATGCTAATGTATAGAAATAATCCAAATTGTATAAATATGCAACAAAAAAGAAGAAGAAGAAGTAGTGAAAAGGGGGTTAAAAAAAAAGCTTGAGATAGAGGTAGTGTTTGGCTGAAATCAGGTTAGAGGTTGTTCACAACTCTTCCTGCTCTGACCACAGACTCAGTCAGTTAGTCAGCCGTTAACATTACAGTTAGTCAGGCCTAAATATTTGAATATAGCAGAGTTATGGGTGGGCCCATATGTTGCGTTTATAGCCACTGAATAGGAATAAATCTCGTTCATGTAAAACAGTGTTTTTCCACTGACATTTATCAGGCTTGCTAATGCTAAGGCTACACGCAGCTACAGTATGTGTGAGAGGCACAAACTGGGGTTACTCTGTATCTGCTGGCTATTTAATAATGTAACTGTTTGCTAACATATTAGCACAACAGCTTGATAAGCGGATATGGTTTATACTGTAGATCACGGCTACAGTATGAGCTTGTTTTGAAGTCATTCTGCCCTCTACAGGTTAAGAAAATCACTGCATGCAATTTTAATTTAACCAAGGTATGCTTATACTCGTCAACTGTGTATTATTTTAGTCTGTGCTTATTCAAAATCTTGGCTTATGTCAAACTGCTGAGGTGAACATCTGACTTTGCACGTACTTTGAATGAACATGAATTTGGAAGACACTACGTGAATAACTGGCTTGGTATTTGTTCTGCAAACAGAACGCAGCCAGCAATACACAGCATAATATTTCAGCAAGTCAAGATAGAAAGTATATTAAGTTACTGAAATATTATGAAAGGAGTTGCAAGATTTATCATCAGTCAGATATTTCCCTGCTGGCCTTTGCATTATTTATCCTGGTTATTGGTTTTTGTCTGTCAAAGAATACAAATGACTTTTATTTGTCTACTCTGAATTGATTTAGTCAGGGCTGCCTTTTCTGATAAAGCAATTGAATAATGAGAGGCCACCGCCTCATGTAAATATCTGTTGCAAATGCTTTTGTTCTGGTGCCTACAGCTGAGCAGCTCAGCTATAGAGTATGTGTATTTTGTAATTAGAGACGGTGGCCATGCTGTCAATTAAAAATTAAATTTGATCATTTCAATTAATCTTCTCCTGAGAGAGGAGCCGTTGTACAGAAAGCTGCAGAGCAGTCTTTACTTAACAATAACAGAGGCTCCAGCCAAACCCAGTCATATTCTGACCTGGCTGTGGTTTTAATCCAACAAGTCTCCAAGTGGCACATTTTCCTTTGGTTTTTAATTTGGTAGATCTGACACCGAGTTGGCATTTTTTCACGTTATTAAATAAAGAAAAATGCTTCTGAAACGTATCCCGATCATCATAATCAAGCGAGCTTTCTGTAAATCCCCTACAGCATTTCCAGTAAACCAGAGTCATTGTTCAGTTAACATGTAGAAATACCCTTGTCATTCTATAATTCATGGCATCTACAACGCTCTAAAGTACTACTATAACTGTGCTGGCTCGAGCTGCACTAGAATGAGTTCATTTTGCACCCCACAACTATAATTTCATGCAATTAGCAGTGATTCACAATCTTTCTGTAACTCTCAGCACCTTCAAAGACACCCATAGCAAGAAGAACACCTGTTTCTTTTGGTTTCACCGTCATTACACTTTTTCCTACCCTGAGGGAATAGATTGATGTAAAATGTTAGCTATTTGGAGGGGGCGTACTGAGGGCTGAATGCAATGAATTCCTTGTTACAAATGTTGTAAAGATTATATCTTCAAGAATTTTCCCTGCCAGCTCACAAATGGGAACATGTGTGTAGATGTGCATACGTGTGTGTGTGTGTGTGTGTGTGTGTGTGTGTGTGTGCGCTGAGCTGAAAGCAGCAGGTTCACAGGGAAAAAGCAGAACAAACATATGGTATGCTTGTGTTTTATATCATAGCTGACATGAGCCAAAGGAGGTGTCTATTCCTAACTCTCCACCTTTTTGATCAATGTCTGCAATACTTGTACCCGGCAACAAAAACTTAAAAACTTACACAGAAATGCAATGAAGGTTGTCAGCTGGAAGAGTTTACTGATGCAGCTTTTTACTTTCCTCGTTTCAGCACCCATCACAGTTGTATCAGCACCGCCAGCAAAATATCAATGCATTGGGAAAATGAAAACGTTTATCTGATTTTCTTCATACTAGAGGCCATTATTAAATGATCCAACTGGTTCACATTAATTGTGTGCCTGTGGATCTCAATTCTCACAAAACAAACACATTTCACTGATAAATCACTGCCAATTAAGAGTAAAATTGCTCTCCAGGAGACAAAAAATGTCCATGGATGTGTGCATAGACATTTCAGACTCTTAGCTGTTGAAGAAGCTGAATGTAACCCAAAATGTTTCATATGCTGTTCACAGTTTTGTTTTACCCTATGATGATTAAGAATATGAGCTCAACACGTTAATTTTCATCTTTAACGTAAGGGTATTTACATCCACATCTGATTTAAAAAATGTACAGCTTGTATCCACTTTCATGTATACCCCCTTCCAATAAAAAGTCCTATAATGTTCATCCAATATCAACATGAACACCCACAAACACCCTTAAAGCTAAAAGTCAGCTCTTCAACCTCATAGTAAGTGTTTCATTTCAAATTCAGTGTGCTGGACTAGAGCCAAAACAATGAAAAACACATCACTTACAGCCTGCACAGTACGAAGATACATACTAGACATATTATTTGGGGACACCCATAGCACCACTCCATGAAAACTAAATCAACCGCTGTCTGCTTCTTGTTAGCCTTCAAATGTTTCTCGCAATCACAATCTAGGGAAACTGGTGTTTCCACCTCATAGCTCTTCTACAAAAATCCATTTAAATCATCAGCAGTGAGGGACAAAAGTATTTTCTTGACAGGAAAATAAATAATGAGGCTTCTTTAGTGACATGATTTGCTCAATAGTACCTTTTTATTGTGCAATATATCAACACACTAGGCCTGTCCTGATTCTGTTCACTTCTGCCCTTGTTAGTCACTGTGTTTCCTGTCCTCGTCTCCACTGCAGAAGTATTTCCTCATACTAGATATGTGTCAGAGATGGAGAAGAGGAACCGAGCTGTAGTGAAGACGAACCTGTGTCTGATGACATAGTGACATAATGTGACATAGTGCCTGATGTCTAGGCAAGATTTGCCATGTTCAGTGTTCAATGGTTCAACTGAAGAGAAGCAAAAACAGCTCAGTTATTCTCAGATTACTGGAAGCAAATATTGTTGGTGCTCTTGGAAGCTGTAAGAAAACAAAAGCTCAAGTTGACCCAATTATTATTAATGATTATCCAGGGTATTCTGAATGTGTTTACTTAGCTTATGATGACTCTCAATCATAGCCAACGACAAAGCGCTCTCATTCAATCACTATAATTTTATGCAAACAGTACCCTGTGTGTCTGATGTCAAATCAAACCCAACCGTTTTATCATCCCTTTTGATCCCCCTTCTGTAATGTGCCCTCTTAATTGGCTACAAAGTAAGGCCTGAATAGACTGGGCATGGGTTAATTGGCCCCAGTTCCTGGTCCCTAAAGCTTTCAGGCTGGGAGCCCGTCTGCCCAGCTGATGTTTAATTCAGGGGCCCAGATGGAGGCGTATCAGCCTGGCTGTGAGATCCTTGACTCACACTTTCACCAGACGTGGCTGTGGCTCTGGATGGCCCCGGGGGATGAGGAGGTCTGGGTGGCCCCTCCTCCTCTCCAAAGTCAATATAATCGTGGACAGAGAGCCGAGTACTTTGAAGTGGATGGACAGATGCTTTCTATGGACCATGGTCACACCAACATCAACATTAATGGACCGAAATCAATTGATTGCAATGGAGGCTAAGACAATCCACGCAGAGCTGTATCGCATGAAATACAAAATAACTTTTGTGAACTTTGCTACACAAATTTGGGCTGTTTACTTGTAAACCCTCTTAACATTGCTGACATTTGAGGTAATGGAGAGCCGGAGAGTCCAAAATGGAAGCTAACATATCTAATTTTGGATAACCCTTCTGTCTGGGAGTATAAACTCTGCCACAGAAGAGACAGGTTTACAGTCAGCTGTGAGACAGAAGTTTGTGGTACAAATACATCTCTTGAATAAACTGTTAACTTGTTGTCTGGGCTAATGAGGCAGGTGACCGCTAGCATGTTGCCAGCTAGCTAACAAGTTACCAGCTAGCTCACCGGCCACAGTAGCAGGCACAATTTTACAATTGAAAAACATGTGGCCAAATATAACTCCTAATTTTCTGAATGGACGTTCATCCCAGTTAGATCTGGTCAAATGAGCAGTTGTTTTTTATATGAATTCTTAATTGAGAAGCTACAGGTTCAGACACGGGTCAGAGGTCAACTGACAAACATACATGCATTAACATAATGGAAGAGAATAAACCTTATTCCCCATTTAACACTAAAAGTAATCTCATGAGCCTACAGCGTGTGCACACAATGATCATATTAGCCCTTTCATTTACATAATCCTGCATAATCCCTCACACAGCTCTATCCCATTAACCTTGTAATTTTGTTTGGATTATATGGGAACCCCAGTGTTAATGGACAAAAAGTTTATTCCCTTCGAATCCTGGTCGCTGTGACTGAGGGTACAGACTCGGGGGAACAAGGTAACTTAGATTGTGTGCTACCAAGACTTCAAAAATAAGAGCTTTTGTTCCTGGCAACCTCTGAAGTTGGATCCTTGCTTACCCCCTGTCATTCAGGCCTCGAGCACTGTCAGCTAAATCCGATGGGAAATTGTACAAAATGTTTACTTCCACCTTGGGTACCGTCCAGAAAAATTTCCTCTTTTTAAATAAAATTTTCTGTCCATATGTTAGGTCTGCAGTCACCGCAGCCTATCCTGGTTTGCTCAGTATGAGTCATTTGAGAAGCATCTTTATTTTGCTGTTTGCTGTACATCAGTAGGTGTGCTGAAGTAACATGCGAGATATTAAGAGTTTTGTTCAGTCTTATTTGTTTCAGGAAGTGTATAAGCACATTGCACAGTAATGTTGTGTTTCATTGACACTGCGGGAGTTTGTCATGATGGCTGATGTAAAATGAGCTTTTCATATCTTCCACACAGGCAACAGAAGAACAAGGAAACAATTTGTCAGACTTTTAACTCAAGAGAGAAATTATTTCACGTGTACATCATTTTTATGTCCAATCATATCCTGCGTATCTCCGTTATACTTCCCCCGTTCTCCCTTGCTGACATTAAGCCATGTTTGAATGCTTTCACAGATCACAGTCCCTGCAAGTTAAAGTCACTCCCACTACTTTCCCAAAATGGTTGCAGAGACAAAAGCCAGACCTTTTCTTTTGACAGGGTTCAAGAGATCACAGTTTATATTTCCTCTTGCATTACATGGGTCTCTAAATTGTCTGGTTTTCGGGGTGCTGGTGGTAGTGGGGGACACTGCGCTTCAAACACAATATAGGCTGGGGCTTATCATTGTTGACTGCTCTGGTGCCGCTGCCGAGGAGGAAGCCGCTTATATCATCTTTGTTTTGCTCTGGCCCAGCTGTTTTTGCTCACAAGGTTGACCAGCTATCTGCTGATGCTGAGGACCTTTGATGTGTGCAGGGAGGGACTGCATTGAGGGGAATCACTCTGGCACCAATGACCCCAAAACCTACCTCCCATCACCCTGTTGGAGTTCAAGTTTAAACAACTGAGAAGGATTGTTTTTGTTTCCCTCCTCCTTTTTTATGGCTGCAGGACATCTGTTCTCTGGTGTCTTACTAGCCGACGAAAACTGAGGAAGACATTAGTGAGGCATTGTGTGGCTGACCGTAAGCTCAGGACACGAACAACTCTCCATTAAGTTAATGTAGTTGTGTATAATTAAGTCCGATCAGAAAAGCTACATTCCCTACAAGTGTAAGTTTATACCAAAACAATCTTAACAATCACTTCCCTGTTTTTATCAAAACAAGATTTTTAGGTCCTTCAAAGCCAACTCTAGAAATTCTGTTAAAGCAAAGTTTGTTCAACAGCTGGGGAGAATGAACCAACACTCGTTCTCAGAGATTTCAACCAAGATTATGCTATTTGTACTTGCCTGAAGGTCATCCTGTGGTCTGCACTTTGCTTTTATGACTAATGAACAGTTAATCCTCCACAGATGAGGCATCACACTTGTTCCAGGGCCTTTCCTTTTGTTTTCTGTGTGCTAACAATGCTGCCAAACCTGAATGTTATAATAAAGGCCATTCCTCTGCTCAGTGATCATCCATGGGCGGATATTATGGGGGGGGCCTTCCTGGGAAAAACATGAATTGTCCCCCTCAACACGTCATTGTAATCGTAACTGTATAATTTTAAATAATATAATAAGATGCACTGAAAGCACTTGTGCTAATTATAGACACAAAACAATGCATTTTTAAGTTTCAAAAGATTGTGCCCCCCTCATATGCCTCACAGTGCTGTGGTCCACTGCCTACCATCCGCCAAACCCCACACACGTTAGCCCTTGAACACGCTGGTACACCCTTTAAGTGATCTGTCAGTTATCCAGTATACAGTCCAGTATTTCCGCTGGTAACGTTTTGCTGGCAGGCTGCCACATCACAAAAGAGAACAAAACATTCCACGATCAGTCACTTGATCCACTTTCTCAATACATATGCAGTTGTTTTTGCTGCATAACACGTTTGTTCCTCTGTTACTTATATTACATATCACACTTTTTAACTTTTGAACTTGAAATGTTTACTGTACAATATCCATGCAGATCTTTCATTTCTATTATTATCTGCTGAGTGCTGTCGAGCTGTGGAACTTTAAGAAAAAAAACAAAAGTGAAAGGTGGAGGTTTTGGATAAAAGATGTGAGGGTAAATCAGGAAGCCTGTGATTAAATGCTTGTATATCTGCTTAAATGACTCTGCTGAACAAGCTAAAATACAGTGTGCGACCGACAGGTCAAAATAGACACCGTACCCTGCCATAAATCACTGCACAGCTGGAGGTGAGAAATAGCAGCCTGACTAAGTGCAATGAAAAATGGATAATTTCATCGTGTTGACAACCCACAAGAACACATTGTCAGTTTTATTTATTGTTAAGGTCTATTGAAGTCAAGAGTCTGGGACTACAGCTTTGCCGGGCAGACTTACTGAAGAATCCCATCAAAATGTAGCTGTGGCATACAGTTTATACCATCATTTCTAAGTTTGGAAACATGATACCATTTGTTGATATTTCTATTAACAGTGGAGTGCTAGGTCTTGGTGCTCTTAAAAATGGAAAGGTAATTAAAAGTCAAAGTGATCTAGGTAGACTCAAGTATACACACAGTAAACCCTGTTATTTCATCCAGGCGGTCATCACTAGTGTGAATCTCGGGATTTTCTTTTTGTCCTTGAGGGTTACATCTCTCTTGACTTTCCCTTTCTTTTTTCACTGAGCTAACAGGTAATGCTAAGCAAAATAGTGTGCTGTTTCATCAGTAAGAACGTGTGTAACGAGTCACACCTGGTGGCTCGATTTCAAACACCTGCCCATTAATTAGGAGTAGAGTTTATAAAGGAGGGTAGTTCAGTGGTGCCTCTTCTTTTCTGTGGGAGGCCTGAAACAGCATCAGCCTTGTTGAACACGTAGAACAATTTTAGGCCTTGAGAGTTACAAGTTTATAAGAAGTTGGTAGGGATACGTGTTTGGTTAGGGTTACTCATATTTTGAAACGCTGTTGCAGATAGACCTGGTATGACACCAACCCAAACACAAATATGTACACAACAGCAGTCCAAGCCCAAACCCGACCTAAGCCTGATGATTCCTGACAACGTATTAGTTCCATCGATGTAATGTGTTGACAAGCACTGACCAGCTTGAAAAAACTCCAGAGTTTAGTCCTTGCATTGAGTGGAGTGGTAAGGTGGGAAAACTGAGTTATAGTGTCTGTACATGCAATAAAACGCAAACAAATGAGCCGAATGTGGCTAAAAACCGTGTAGAGATGCAAAGTTTGGTGTTAATTAACTGATCCCTTCACATTAAACTGAGTCATCTGAGTCAATGTTCATATGATCAAAATCACTCAGTGGAGAAGTTTGACATTTTGTTCATATCCTTACTTGCTGAGAGTTGGATAAGAAGATACCACCCTTAAGTTTGTGCATTAAGTGTGGAGCTGGAGCCAGCAGGCAGTTACCTCAGCATAAAGACTGAAAGAGGGGGGGG
>NTHP01000022.1:1347148-1384670 GCA_003416845.1 Oplegnathus fasciatus
TTTTAATCTATCAAGTTTGATACCTCTGTGGTCATTTTAGCTGATGGCATTCTGCTGACATGTTCTGTATGAAACAATATTTCTGTCTTCGATAGATCTTTAAGAGTAAACATTTGTAGTTGCTTTTATAATCATTAAACTTGGATATCTAAATTATGAATCTGCGTGAATATGATGTAAAGATAATTGAAGGCTCAGTATTGAAAATATTTATTGAAGCTGCAGATGTGCATAAATCAACAAAAGCACACTCTGGGCATAAGGCAAACACAAAAGTGGCTGTAATATAGCACAGTGACAGATTCTTAAACAAAGAGTCTGAATGCAGTGCTGGAGTGCACAAGCTTCACAGTACTCCAGGTCTGGCAATGCCACGGACTACGTCTGTATGTCAGGCCATCCATCAGTCTTCATTCCTCTCTTCTGCTTCCGCCTGGCTTAGATTAGCTCACATGAAGACAGGATGCCATATTCTCCACCTTCTTTGAATAGCTTAAAGCCTTTGATGTGGGTTCAAATGTGAGAAAAGATCAAGAGATCAAAAACCTACTCACATCTAAAAGATAAAGCTGTCGGTCATGTCTGTCAGTTGAATCTGACGGAGCAATAGAAAGACTATGTTCTTGGTTGCAGGGATTTCGGTGAGTGAGACAGTTTGTCTTGAGTGATAGTAGGGTGGGGTCTGAACTGATCAAATCCGTGAAAACAGCTATTTACATACAAGAAATTCCTAAGCAAAGGGGATAAGTCAAAAGGAAACCAGTAATTCTGAAAGTGATTGTTCTCCTCCCAGTGCTTTGAAGTGTTTGGCCAGTGTCTGCTCATGTCTTTAATGTGAGGACGACAAGGATGGAGCCTTCACAGAGATTAGCCTGTATCAGGTTCAACATCATCCAACCCTCTCATTCTTACTGCTGAAAGACATCAAGGCTTTCTTGGTTTTTGTTTTGGCAAACTGACAGTTTTAATATTTGATTTTCCCATGTAATCTAATATGAAGGGTAAAAAGACAGCTTTTAAAGGACATGATTACATGTATGAAGGTTGTATGAAGCTTTTACATTGACCTTGAACATTATATAAACCTTTTGAATGTCCATAGTAAATGAGAAATCTCCCTTTGACTCGATAACACATTATCATTGGTTTCCACAATGAGAGTCATTTAAAAAGCTCCAGAAAATCCAAATTACTTTTCATAAATGACTGCATGAAAATTGTGAAGTATTCCCAGAACTCAGATTCCCGGAAAACAGATTTCAGGATAATTAAATGCTGAGGTTGAGTTTGTCGAACATTGGGAGCAAAAGATAATCTTCTTTTCTCACGTACTCTTGCCAAAATGTACACACAAGCTTCACAAAAATGCATCTTGTCTTAGATGGTGTATATTCTCAGAAAAGCTATTCTGGCTTTAAATACAGTTATATTCCATTCAATTTTTTATCACCGTACCCACAAAGAGAAGAGGCAGTCAATATGCCTCCTGTAGAGTATGTCTTATCTTTGCGGACCAGAGATTCATTTAACACAGAGCTTAACTTCAAATGATTTTTGAGGATATGCTGACCAGAAAGAAGGGGTCATCCTTTCTATTCAGCCGTGACACATTCATGTAGGTTAAACAGCTTAAGGCGCCCTGGTATGGTGCCCTGCCCCTGGCAGCACAGACTTGGCTGTCTGTGGATCCAAAGAGAGACAGAAAGGGGGATTTAATTTAATGCAGGAAGAAGGCCATTCTGTCAGTTCTTTGTAATCCTCATGCTCCTAAATTCAAGGGTTGTAATCAGGCCAAACATACCTTGAATACTGAAGCTTCTGTGTTTAGGTGGTGGGTAAAGTTAAAAGACAGAGGAAGAGCCAGTTGGCTACATAAATGGCTTGAAAGAGGATAGTTTGTTGGTCCCTGGCCCAAGTGAAAAAAAGAACAGTTGGATTTCCCATTTGCCTCTTACAGTACAAGAACAAACTGCTTGCATGGCCTGATGCACTAACACGAGGAATTAAGGTGGCACTGGCAGATGGACATGAATCCATAGAATTATATAGATTTTTCTCTTTGCACTAATCAAGATCAACTGCCCATTATAGTTTCTGCATATACATTAAATTTCGAAAACTTACACTTCAAAATGGATGGAAATGTTCATTTAACGTGACGTAGTGACAACTCACAGTGCAAGTTGGTGAACTACCATAGCTGAGAAGTTAACTGCTAACATGCTTTTCTCAGGACTGAATATCATACAATAAAGGCTTTTACTGAAGAAGGATACAAACTCTCAGAACAAACGAGCTTGCTAATTTCTACCTGTCAGTCAGCAAGCTTAGTTAGCTCAGTCACTAATTGGACAAATAAGTTCACACACACACACATCTTATGTGGAGCAGTTTGTACTCCAGCAGAGGAGGATGAAATAAAAGTGGATGGTGCAGCACAGCTAGTAAGCTGCGATAGCTTCCTCCATTTGGGCTCTCCATACGCCGGTCACTAAAGCTGAACTCAACATGAAGACAAATTTGCGCAGATTTACTCTGCCCCTGCAAGCGGATCCATTAATTGCAGTGATTCAGTTTTAGTTGCTGATGTGACCAGGCCCTTACTTTGACTACAATCCAATTACTATATCTAAACGCTCTGAAAAATTAAACTGTTGCTGCACCACTACAGAGACAGGCTTCAATTCCAATGTAAGACCCCACCCACAGCCCCCCAATCCCCACGACAGACACCTGACTGCCCTCTGTGCTCTTTATAATCACCCCAGTGAGCAGAGTACAAAAAACTGGGTCCATGTCTGCACCAATAAAAGACCCTCACTCCGCTGATCCCAGGCCATTCTGAATGCATTTTATATGCAACAATATGCAAAAGTGAACACCAAGCAATATTCCTCAACATATTTCAGTTGGTGTTGTGCCAGAGGGAGCAGAGGCAAATGGAAGAATTTCAAAGTGGGTTGTACCTACAAATCAGAGATAGTGGGCGCAATAGTAAATCTTGTTGATGGAGAGTTGAAAAACGTGACTCCATCTGCCCTGCATTGGAATGCAGTGTTGTCTCCGATAAGAGTGAGGTCTCGCCGTAAAGCCTGAACATGCCATGGGGGCAGAGGCCTTGGAACCATTGCTGATCTAATGATATGCTACACTTTTACTTTGCACGTCTGCCAAAAGAGAGAGATAAAGGGGGAGGGAATGTATGAAAAAGAGAAATCCCCTATTTAGAAAAGCATCATTTAGAAACATCACTGCAGCAACACACAATGTTTCAACCAAGAATAAAATGTCTATGGGCAGCAAAATTATTTTACTCTGGCTGCAGACACTTCCCAAAAGATCCAAAAGTTTATTTTGGAGTAGATTCAGGTCACATGAGCACTGCCATGAATCTCAAATAAAATTCTGGATGGGAACTTTACCTGCCATTTATAGTCAAAACTAATAAATTACAGAAAATGAATGAAATCCCTCTCTAATCTGGAATAATAATGAAATAAAGGCCAGCAATTTGTGTCATAACGTATCTCAGCGTCAGCCTTGGCCGCCAAGTATAGCTTGCCAACCACAGGTAACATAGAGTTCAAGGATAATCTGTGGATAACGGAGGTCTTATAAACTCTCAGCGTGCTGTGTTTGTGATAACATTCCCAAAAGCCTTGACAAAATATCGCTTATGGTTCCAAAATCAGCCTAGAGCGATTGAAAGTAAATTGGTGTTTTTCTTTGGACATTGTCAAAGACTACAGCTTTCAGGATACTCAAACTGCAATCAAATTTGGCATGTTTGTAAAGGCTTGCAAACTGTTGTTGGATACTACACTGTAAGCTAATGCCTCTGCACTCACTATAACTCAAGTTCTTTCCATGTGCTGGTGTCTACGACAGATTGCACAGCTCGTGAGATACGGTGGTGGGAAGTGACAGAAATGAATATACAGCAATCAGATCAATTGATGACCAAATGCAGATGGGATTTACTGGAGAGTAGTAGATGTGAACATTTCTCAAGTTCTGATGACATTTGAGGTTAAATGCTTGTTGTGTTCAGAAACCCACCATTTTACTTGTGTGAACATGCCAAATTTCATTTCAATTTGAGTATACTGCTTGTATAATAGGAAAAAAGAATTCACAAATTGTGTTTTTAACCCCATGTATTCAAATTTAGTGATCTTTTCTGTCTGTAGGCTGGACAGCTGAAGTATACAGGCGTGTGTGTACCTGAGTGCATGTAAAATGTCTGCTGTCACTTTTAAATGATAGGGGACATGTTGACATCCTTAAGTGTTTTCTGGTTGAGACATTCCCAGATGCTCCGAGATGAAATGCCTGCCACCATAGAAAAGGGCAAAATGCGATGAAATGGCAATAATGGTGCACACAACAAGCACTTTATCTGAAGCATACTGACGCATGCACCTAAAATGCCCTGTTTTTCCCCAGAATGACAACTAGTGAAAGATGTTTACTCATGCAGTTGCTGATGAACCGCTGTCACTAAATACTTTCTTTATTTACCCCTAATTTTGTCAAACTGTCAGCTTTTGTGGCTTCTGTGGGAGACGCGGGCAAAAATATAGCTATTATTTACATATTTCCTGCCAGTCATCTCGCGGTCTTTGTGAATTTAACCAAAACACTGTGGGTCTGCTCGCTGCCGATTTGTTTCCTGTTGCTGTGTACAATATAAGCGCTTAGTATGAGGATCAGTGGTGCTCGACCAGCTGAAAGCAATAACTCCAGAGCGAGTGAAAAACACTATAGGGACTGAATAATTTTGTGGCATAATCACAGACCCAAAGGGAGTGTTGTTGATTATGTCAACGCTGCTATTCACTGACAAACACTGCTGAGTTGGAATTTTGTTGGGGCGACTCAAAGATTTATGAGAGACTACATATCTTACACAAGCATATTTAACAGAAGACGCATGCTCTGTAAGCTGGTTGATTAGCAAGCAAAATTGGCAGGATGTCTTGAACTCAACACAGCTGGTGGCAGTTTAAGATCCAGTCCACTCTACTTTGCACAAACTAATCTTGAAGCTCAAAACATTAAAACAGATAGCAGAGTTTTTCCTCGGTTTTCACCATCTTGACCCAGTGAATTAAGATTGAGAGCCAGTGTAACAGTGACCTGACCCTCACCACTCTAATAAAAGTCAAATGTTATCAGGCTCTCAACATAAGCTTGGCCCTGCAATCCTTTCCACCTCCCTGTTTACAGGTACATTGACCCAGCTCTGACCTTGCAGACATTTGGAGAGTAACTCTAGTTTACATCAGGACCAGGGTCGCGAAGGGAGAAAGGACCAGATGGGTCAAAGGTCAGCCTGTTGATTTCATGCTCTTAATTTAGACTGTCACACACACATTAAGACTGGAGACAACCAGAGAATAAACTTAAAGCAAAGTTGTCTTTGATTCTTTTTCCTTAACAAGGCTCAGAATTGCCTGTGAGCCATTGTGCGTGTAACTGTAGCTTACAACTAAACGAAACAATTAGGCCACAAAGATGCTAAGAGAAGGTACTACAGGAGACTGAACACTGCTACATTAGCGCTCACATTTATCTGATACTCTGTTTGCTTTCCTCTGCACAGATATGCGTGTAGTATCTTGCTCTGTGTGCCTCCAAATAGACATTAATGAGAATGTGCAAGAGTGCGGAAGCCGAAGAGCAAAGTCTAGAAGTGATCACTTTTTTTGCAAACTTCTAAAGCACATCATTTACCACCCATTTAATAGTGTTTTAAGATGGAATACGTGTGGTCAAATCTTTCAGGAACGAACAGGGTTGTACATATTTTACACACAAGATATCTGAGAGATTCAGGAACATTCCTTGAAATCAAGCTACAAGAGAAGGCACGAGGCAGTAATCCTTGTATTCCACAGGCCAAATGGTTATTTTAAATCATCTTCACAGCAAAAAAGTCAACGCTTTTATCACTATGTCCTTTTTAAAATATTTTAGAATATATCACTTCAAGG
Organism: Oplegnathus fasciatus; assembly: GCA_003416845.1. Classification (NCBI taxonomy): domain Eukaryota; kingdom Metazoa; phylum Chordata; class Actinopteri; order Centrarchiformes; family Oplegnathidae; genus Oplegnathus; species Oplegnathus fasciatus. The sequence goes on from NTHP01000022.1 coordinate 1,353,145, forward strand.
TTTACTTTTTGATGTTGTACAAGGTTTTGCCTGTGTATTGAACTAGGAAGATGATGTGTGCATTTGTTGAGCATAAGTCAAATTATCTTAATTCACTATTTATAGCCACAGACGAGAAAGTCTGGATTTACAGTTGGGGTTAGCTTTGGAGCCTATGCAAATACATGCCATAAGCTACGATGTAGCTAAAGCTTACCTCCTCAAAAATGTAACTGTATGTTGTAATGACGTAGTGATCGCGAAAACAACGTTAAGGAATTTGAAGAACAACTCAGTAATCTTCTCTTTTTCAGCAACACACATCTAGCAAAGTCATCCTCACTGCAAACCTTCTGCATGTCTTGATCTCCACTATCAGAGTAAATAAAATAACATGGCACGGCAATGGTCTCCCATTGAAGACGAGACAAAGCGTTCCTCTCATCGTCGCCCTATATCACAAAGCGAATGAAAGACTGTAAACACTGTGGGGCAAACAATCAAAGGACATCCTGATTATCTACAAAACATTTGTTGGGAATCTGATGCTGAACTATAAATCAAAACCTACTAAGTATTGTAGTAAGACTGTAGTTTACCCTTGCGTTAAGTATAAATCCAGCTTTAGTTTGGTGCTTTACCTGAAAATGCTTAAACATTTTAATTTACTTTATATGTTTTCTGTATTGTTACATTGAATTCAACTATCTATCTCTACATGTCTAACTAACTTTCTGCTTAAAACAGAGCTCATATCCTGAAGAGATAAAAAATCTACACATTCCCAACTCTGAGGATGTTTTCTATTTACAGGAATAAGGCTGTAAAGTCAGTAAAACAGTGGAATTAAAGAATCATACTGAGTTACTAAGGGAATGACAATAAATATAACATACAGGAAAACTGTAGATAACACTACGTGTACACGTAGTGTACAGATTTTAGGTGACTTGACTGTCCCCCAATATGAGCGAAAAAAATCAAGCAAAGCACAGCAGAGATAGCATCGCATTTGAACCAGATCTGAGCCGCCCTCCATGGACCTAACCACCCAGAGGTTTACAGCCTCCCACTTTGGCCCACCCTGGACACTTCCTGTTGGGCCACTCCTCTCTTCTTTAGTTGTGGGGAATGATGGATCTCAGTGGAGTCTGGCAGAGTTGTACTTAGCATTAGGCAGCCTTGCTTGGCGTGATTGTGGCAAAGCTTGGAAGAGTGGAGGTGGATTTGATGTTATCAAAGATCCTGGTTGGTCGGAGGTCGGGGGGGCTGGTGTCTGGAACGTGGGCAGCAGCCCTCTGTCTAATGACCCTCTGTCGGCTGGTAATTGTTGCCTTGGCTTATGTTCAAGCCTTTGTGCGATCCAGGAGCCAGCAGTAATGATCAAAGTTGTTCTTAACCTAGCAATACCTTAATCCCCTCAGTAATAAACAAGGCTCGGTGACAGAGGCCGCTCTGGTTTCACTGTGGATTAAAGCGGCCCCCAAAGCTCCAGCTTCTTTATTGATATTCCACGTTGTGCCTTTAGCCAGACAGAACACTGGAATTTGCTCAGCCCGATCAGCAATCAAGCCCCATCTGGATCTGAGCCATGTTGGTGCTGTTGGTTTGCCACTCATGTCCTAATGACCACTGATTGATACTCTGGTCAGCAGAGGGACTTCTCAGCTTCACACAGAATCCCTCTCACTGACAAGATGAATGGAGCTATTCTTTAGATCACCTGAGATATGGTAGGAATCATCTTTTCTGAGTGGGATTACAGATAGATCAAGGCGATCTCATAAGAACTTCAACAAGCCATTTAGCCATTCCACAGATTCCACTGATACCTGGAGGGGTATTTGGTAATGTAAAACAAAGATATATAGATGGAGAGGTGTTCCCTGTGAAAAGCCATCTGTAAGGCATCCACAACTTGCTTTTTTTGTCAGGCAGGCACTAATGCTATTTAATTTGATTATTTAAGATGCTTAATGAGTCAGATATACACTCTTATGACTCATAATTTCAGAGGAATTATGATTAAAATGAAATGAAGTGATCTGCCAATACATGCAGGGATCCCTCTGGGAGAGGTGCTGGAATTGATAATGGTAGTGCCTGCCATTTTCTGTAGGATGTGATGTGTTCTAGTTGATAATACAGTCAGATGTGGTGAATCACACATGTTAACACTCAAGGCATTTGCAGCATACAAATAACAAGAAAAAATTGCTTAATATCTTTATCAGTGAAACTAAAACATGCCCTAAACAAAATCTGATTATAGTTTGATTATAATTGTGGTGAGGCTCAACCTGTCTTCACTAACCTGGAAACCACTTCATGTTTCGGCCGCTGAACCAACAACCCCATTAATATACTGTATGGCTGCAGGTTCAAACCAGCACTTTCGTGGATCTGCATGCCTGCCAGTTGGTTGGTTATGGTTTTGATTTAAGTTAGTGTGAGGGTGCCATGATTCATGTTCCTGCAAGCCAGTAACCCTACCCCGTACTTAGACCGATAAAAATGACGACTCTTGCATTTTAATATCTTTCTGTCATTACTTTGGGTGGCGATTGCCTGATAAAGTCAGGTGCTGAACTTTTCAAGTAGTTGAGTTGGTTGTGGACTTTTTTTGAACATATAATCTTTTTAAAACCTTTTTTTTTTCTATTTATAGCTGAACAATTTTCCAATACAATCCCATGGGGTCAAAGTACAGTACAGAAATTGATGTGGAGTTAGAAAGATGTGAGTTTAACAGACATCTGTAGCCCGCTCCTCAGCTCTAAGGCTACATTACCCACTAATACCATAACACACGTGAATCTCCAACCGAACTGTTGGCGGCGGAGTTGCATTGTGGGTAATGTAGGCACCAGTTTTGACAAGGAAGAAGAATGTATGTAATAAAAGACAATATCTCTGTTTCTGCTGCATTGATTTAGATAATTTTTAACTGTCCATCATGAGTCCAACAGTGTTATAGGATTGCAATGCTATAAATCGGTGGTGTACTCTTTCTTGTTCCATACTTGGCTGTGGCTACCAGTTCACAGTGCAGTGGTGTGTAAAGTTACACACATACATATTTCATTACAAAGTGAAAGTGTGTTGAAATAGTGTAACTCTCCCTTCTCTCTCCTCATACTGTTGGGTGCCCTCGACAAAGCAACATAACCTTCACCTGCTTCAGCAGAGCTGCTTATTGGACAAGATGGAAATGTTTGTAACTATGAGTAAGGGATAAAGCAGTGCTGATAGGCAGCATTTACATTCATCCAAACCTTTTCATTTATAAGGTTTGAATCTTTCCTGCATTCGATTATCTCCCTCAGTAAAAATACTCCTAATAGCTTTTCCTTTCCACAGTGTAAACATGTTATTGTGGCAGACAGCGTCTCAGCAAACACATGCTCACTCACTGGCCACCCGACATGATTGACAGTGGTGGTGTGAGCACAGGCGCCAATTTACGACTCTGAATGTCACACAAATATGCCACAATATTCTGAGTGTCGCCACAGTGTTTCTCTGTGGAATATGTGGTCTATCTTCGTCACATAAACCAGATTCAGTTATTGTAAACCTAATTTTTGATATCTCCCATGATACTATACTGTACGGTGCCTCTGGTAAAGACTGTAGATCATCAACAATTTCCAAAGCTTTTATCAAGTAAAGAGCAGCATGTGAACAGCAGTGTAGGCAATAATAGTGATAGAGTTACAGATAGATAGATAGATAGATAGATAGATAGATAGATAGATATGAGAAATACACCACATATATAGATACAGACATACTGTAGACAGTGTATGTCTCCATACCAGCCACAGCACTGGACACCTGTTTTCACTTACACAACATACCAGTATCCACTTGCTTAAGCCAATAAACAGTTTGAGTGAATTATTGTACTGTAAAAAGTAAAAGTAAGAGCAGTCAGCACGCAATTTTCCTTTTGTTTGAGAATGTTAATAATTTTCAACCTCTCTGATTAGAGCTTTCGATTAAAAATCTTCAGACGTAAAGCTCTTTACGACCACTGTGGACATACATTATACATAAATAATAGAGTGGGGAGAAACAAGTAGTTACTTCTTTCACATTTGTATAGACAATGCAGCATTGAGGCCTGCATCAGGCAATCATGGTGATGAGTACAAAACCACTCATCATAGAAATACTTTTAAACTTAGCAAAAGTAGGTTCATATCCTGTAAAAATAGCAATAGCTTCATTTCTTTCTATTTCTGCATTTTGGTCAAATCAGAAACTGTTGCGGAGCATGAACAAAATAACAAAAGTAGAAAAATGATTTTATTCTAGGATTAACAAATGCAAACACATAAAACATCATGTGATGATTTTAAAAATACAGCACTGTCAAGCCCACAGTAAATGCTTTGTTGTGCCTTGGGTGCTGCTCTTCTTTCATCTTGCTTGCTTCAGAGCTAGGACAGGCCATGTAGAGCCTGAAGTTCTTGGTGGGTTTTGTCCCGTCTCACGAGCCCACTGTCACAACCATCATCGCTCCAGAACAAAAGGCGTAAACAGCAAGCTCTTTGGTATATTTCTGTGTTTGAGTTCTTATGATTTATTATCCAGCTGCCCTCAAATATGTTCCAACTTGGCAGCGACTTCTGCTGAGGATTAGCAGCAGCCGTGGCTAACAGGCAATTGAATATTTATATACTGCTGAGCAGTGGCAAACAAACCCCCTTTTGAGGGTCAGCAGTGTGAGCTGTGAAATCGCTCTATTTGTGCGCTTGTTTACAACTAACAATATTTTCATGCTGAATGAATGCAAATTCTATCTCAATCATGACCTAGCTCAGGGGTTAAGTGGTGACAAAATGCATACGCATAAAGTGCAGAGGGACAAGTTAAACAATCTGTTCTTTCTACATAAAGGGCTTTGAAACAGGGGTGGTCACCCTCTGGCCAAAATGGCCTCCTGTACCGGCTACAGCCAATGAGGGCAGTGAAAGGCTGCATGTTGTTTGCAAACAGCAGACAGGCTTAGCAGCCATAGAGCAGGGATCTTCCTCTGGTCCCTAACCTGAAGGTGTGCGTATTAACTTTGTCTGGCTAATCCTTATGCCATAGAGAATAGAGGAGGATTAAGACTTTAACCCCTTCAGAGAGAGAGTCTCATTCTGGAGCAGAAAGGGCCCTTGGCCAGCGTCTCTCTGCTGGAGCTCCTCTCGGACTCATTGTCCCGTCACGAAGGCCAGCTGTCAGTGTCCTTGGGATGACGAGATGAATGAGGAGCCCTTGAGCAGTGCGTCTGCTCCCTCTGTTTACTGAGGGGCCTCTTGCTGTGTAAATCACGACTTCAGGGGAGAACAGGGCTTTACACTGGGAAAAAAAAAAAACATTAAATGACTTTCTCATCTATGAATGAGTCTAAAACTTACAAGGCAGAATAATTCATTGTTTGTTTTTTTAGTTGGATCCCCATTAGCTCTTACCGGCCAACCCTGTCTCCTAGAAATTATACTTATACTGCTAATCTGCAGCAGCAAATATGTTTTGAGAGAAACGCGATCCCACCTGAATTACATTTTTATTCTACTTTGTATATTTTGACTCTTATGCACCACAACGTTGAGGCAAATTCCTCCTATATGAAAACTTACTTGGCAATGAAAAACCACAAGATGTTCATACTTAACATTTTTGCAAAACGTTCTATGACAATGTATTTAATTTTTTTCTCTACAATATCCGGTCTTGCAATACAATATCCCCACAGAGCAACTAGATGGTAGTGGTTAAATATTGGAAAAGTCTGACTTGACTTGAAACACGAGACACGGTGCACTTACTTTATAAACATTTAACCAAAATCATGATCTTTTCCTAAGCTTAACCGAAGTGCCTTTCTTTCCAAACCACATGCAACACTCAGGATGCAAGCTCTGGTTCGTCTTGAGTATCAATATCCTACAATTTGTAACTGCAGCAGGTTCTTTTGTTGTGTATCTGTAGCCATTCGTTCGTTAACAAATGAAACCAGATACAAAGAAAAAGTCTATGGTCCGTTTTAAATACTGGATTTTCTTTAGATGTAACTGCCAGTGATGGAGGCTTTGCGGCCATTTTGCCACCACTTTGTTGACTTTTTCTCAATTCTTATCAAGTGGGAAATATTGTAGCTGTCAGAAATCTCCAATTCACAAGTTGATGTGAATGGTTTTTCCCACTTGGCTGCTCATAATTATGGACCGAACGATACAACGCAAAGGGTCACAAGCCAAAAAGGTTAGGAAACACTACTCTTTATATAGAGTATTTGGGATACTGTACCTGGAGACAATTTTAGGGCCTCATTAATAATTATCATTTTGGTAACAAGCCAGTTACTGATGGTCAAATAAAGATATATAAAGACAGAGAGAAATAGAGGCGGGACGGGACAAATTCACATGACTTGGAGCTGACTGCTATGTGTTGGTACCTGCACTTTGAGGGGCTGGGAGGAGAACAGTCAACAGTGTGTCCTCTCAGCTTGGACTGTAGGTGGTCCTCACACCTGCCTCTGCATCCCGGCCCTGCTAGCCACACAGCTGCACCACAGCACTGTCACTCACTTCACACCATGTCTTAACACCATTTCTGCATCACAGGCATTTACCCCCTTGGGCTTATATGATGTGGAAACTGTGGGGGCTCCACTGAGTGATCAGTGATCAAAACATGCACTTGCTGATAAGGGTGCTGGGTCACCAAGCTGAATCACTCAATTGGGCTGCTTCAACTTGAGGCCAGTCAGTGAACCAACAGTGCTAATGTGTAATGTTTCGCTTCACTGCTGTGCAATTGGTGGTCTTCCCTTTTCTTACCTCCTACACGTCTTGCTTGACTTTTCTCGCGGTTTCACATCCATTGTGCCACCTGAGACCCCGCATGCGCCTGCATGATCAGACTTCTCACTGTCACTCTCTCAGGTTCAGCATATGGCCAAGAAAATACCTCCAACAGGAGGATTTCTCACAAGCAGATGTCCTGAGAAATCCCTCACATAGGCTTTCACAGTCACCCTACAATCATCCAAGACTGTCAAAGCTCTCATTGATGGTGTGAGCTTGAGATAACAGTAAACTGTCTGGGGTTGTGGTTGGCGGTAAGGGGAGTGTCCATTTCATGTAGTTGACTCAGCTCTTGCTAAGCGGGATGAGTGACGGAGGATGGGTGGAAGGAGAGCCCAGGACCAGCTGTTTTCCTGATCGTTACGACAAAGGTCTGGACCCTGTGCATGATCCTTACCCATCCTGACCTGGAAGTCAGTTCTGCTGTCAACAGCTCTTGGGAATGAACATGTTCTTCCCTTTCATCTTGAAGTCTTGGTGAGATTGGCAGCACCTTCTCATCCCAGCAGCTTTCAGGCTTCAGTGAATCAGCAACTGTTGCCTGTGGGGCAAGTAAGCTGATCCTGCGTGTTACAACATCAGCTGAGATAGATTTGAGATTTTAATTTACACTACTTTCTTTTAACAGTGAAATAATTTATATCTTCGTCGATGACTCTACATACTAAAAATGTTTTGTTCCGGATGCAGTCACCCCTCCACACATTTAGACTAAACTTACTGGAAAGCGCCTTAAGAAATGTCAGTGATATCTGCAGGATGGTTAACCATGATCGCTCCCCCTCCCCCAGGCTGCCTGCCCACTGTTTCCAGTGCAAGTGCTCTCCATTTGTCTCTGTGGATCAAATGTCCCAGCGACTGCTCTGTTGATCAGCAAGCCTCCTTATAAGGTCGGAGCAGAGAGCGCAAAGCCTTGAGAGAGCCCTACCAGCCCTTTCCCTTTATTTACACAGACTCTGGGTGCACACAGGCATGGAAAATCCACCCTATCAGACTTTCTTCACAAGCTCCAGGAATATCTTTATTGTCAAACACTCCTAATGTCACTGCAAACTTATTTATTTATTCTTTGCATGTCCTCTCAACTTTGTACCAAAAGATGGATACAATTTACAAAAAGTTATGTTTAACCTTAAAACAGGCTGTGCGAAGTTGAAATTTTTTCATTACCATTCCATTAAAAAGTATTGTAAATGTATGTGTGTGGTTCAGTATTTCAACCATATATGAAATGGCAAATGTCTGACATGTTGCCAAACACCATAGAAAGTCCTCCACCTATAAGACTTAAATGACTGATTTCATTTCATATCCCTTAAATTTAAAGATTACATTCGCAGAGGTCGTTACAGCACAGATCAAAATTCATATTGTGGTTAATGCAGAAATGACAGAGTCCCTCATAGCATGTGAAACAGGAATTTCCTGCACTGGAGGGCTATTAACCTGAATCTTAGGGTTAATCTGTCTGGAAAACGGTAATATGACTTTTTTTTTCTGCTTAGATTTGAACATGTGACTGGTTGAGTAAACATGTATTCAGAGGGCCTTGCGTGAACAGTACCTGCATTCAGCTCAGCAGTCTCCCCTAGTCCCTTTAAACCACTTGCTCCAACACGTGATAACGTGGCTTTGTGCGATGACATTTATTCTTAAGAGTTTTTAAGCTGATTTTAAAGTTTTGAACAAACTTTTTTTAATGCAAGACATACAAGGAATAAAATCTGCTTTGTTTTCCACCACAGCTGCTATTGATTTTTGTGTTCTTTTTTCTCTCTTTTTTTTATCAGCCAGACGTTTTCCCAGATCCTCTACAGATAGTTAACATGCTTAAAGGCTCACACATGCTTAGTTTATTAGTAAACCACTAATGGAACTTAAGGTAACAGCATTGTGGGGCTCTGCCGCAGTAGCAGCTCATTTTCCAGGACTTTACATTTTAATTATCACAAGTTCCAGTCTACCCCAGCCAATTAAAAATGATGTATGGTTTTATGTTAAGACGAGAGCTGGCTCTCAGGAAACGCACATCCATCAAGCTAACAATACGTTCATTTACCATTTAGGCTGAAGATCAGGTCACTCTGATTGGCTGAAATGGCTGCTGTGCTGAGACAACTTAAATTTGAGGGAAAATTGTGTGTGAGAGGGATGTTGTTGTTATTGTAATGGGGTCTCAGGTTGCATTTAATCGAAAGGTTTTTATTATTCTTTCGTGTTTTCTTTTTCTTTTCAGGTTCTTCAAGTTTTCATTTACCCCTTTTCAACATTTTGCGTTGCAGTAATTGTCATTACATTGATTCACTGACATTAGATTTACAGATTATTTAAATTCATAATGATTTTTAGGGGGGGTTGTACCGCCCATCTTTGCCAAAAACTGAATTCCTCAGTGCATTTTAATTTGGCCACCCAGACTCTTTGAGCATTATCTCTCCAGGTTCATTCAGCCTTTGTTTCAACCCCCCATTGTGAATCACCTGCTCAAGGGGAGTCACAATCTTGCACACACAGACATGTAGAAGCACCACCATACATGTAGCCAGGGGCGTGTGTGTGTGTGTGTGTGTGTGTGTGTGTGTAAGGAGAGAGAGATAAATAGGGAGAGAGACTCTTAAAAATCTGAATGATTATACTTACATTGTAAACCTTGCACAACATGTTTTGGCAAAACTTTAATTACGCTCATGCCAATAATGCAATTTTGAATTGATAGACTTGATTCTCACTACTCCAAATGAGACTCCTTATTGTAATTCTTCCACCAAATTTAATGAACATCAGAACCGGATCAGCATCTTAACCAAATCAGTGAAGCCAGACAAACGTATTCATGTCCCAAAGGTGAATTATCATGGCTGGGATGTTTGTCTACATTGTGGAGACTTGGCTTGGCCGCTGAGCTAAAGGTCTCAGACATGCAGTTATACAGATAATGAGGGAGTGGAGCCGGACAGGGGACAATCAGACCTGTGTGTGTGTGTGTGTGTGTTTGTAAGTGTGTGAGCAACCGGGCAGAAATAGTCGCCAGTACGTCAATCCAGCGTCAAGGCTGGCAGACAGTAACAACTACCGCAACTGAGAACAGAATTCAGCAGTCGACACACCTTAATGAATGCATGCAAGGAGGCACAGAGGCTCCAACAACCAATGCTGCAATGCACTGAGTTAATACATCTGGGTAGGTTGCATTTCTTATGCAAAAACATTGAGGATAGTTGACAAGAATGGAAAAAGCTGAACACATCCATTAAAACACCTACAAGCTGCTTTCCATTAGAAAGAATCCCTCTGCTTTGAGTCTGACTTTTATGAAGGTGAGTTTACAAGCCCCTTGTGAATGCACTTCGATTCGTTAATGTGGGGTAAACCTGTTAGGAAACGCATGCATGTTTCTTTGTATGTCTGTTAGCTAGTAAAATCAGCCAGCCTGCCAGCCAGCCAGTTAGCCAGCCAGGCAGCGAGCACAGCCCTGGGGCAGTCTGGGTAATTACTGGCGAGTCATGAAGGCCAAATGGAATGTTTACTCTACCCCGGGGTCAGCAGGCGTTATGAGAGCACTCTTCAAAAAGCCTTGACAAGATTTGCAATGGGCCACTTTGTTGTTGCTGTCCCTGTTTTAAAGATTATTAGCTTTTCACCATAGCTAGTTTAAAAGTTTAAAAGCTTTGCTACACCGTATGCGCACCTTTTTATGGGCTGGAGATGAAATGCCGTTGTGAATTTAAGAAGCTGTGTTTGTTGTTCATTGAGGAATATTTTCTCACTTTGCTGTGACTTAGTTATTCATAGCTTCTTTTCATTGCTGTTAAATATCCTTTGTGCTGTAGTTTTAGAATAATAGGCTGTAAATTATGTTCCAGGGCAGGACACAGGTAAACACTTAGGCCATAAACAGCTTTGTCTGACAGTCCCGCCCATGTTCTATGCAAACCTCACAAATCAACTTGATGAGTATGATCTTTAAGCATAACTGTCAGCTGCTGAGGCTGTGGCCTGGCCCTGGGCTCTTGACCCTTGACCCCTAGGCACTGAGTTCACTGAGTGGTGAACCTTGTGACTCTGAGGGCAGACCCTCCATGACTGGTTGGGAACCAGGCAGACGCCTCAAGGGCCAAGGGGAGACATCATCTTCTGTACCAGTATGAGTCAGGACTACATAGACCTCAAGGCAGTAACAAGCTTAAGCCTTTCACATGTTCAACACTGCTGAGATGTTTGAATAATTGAATAGGAGGTCAAGCTTTTCTCTTGCATCTGCACAGGGAGTGTTGCTGGATGAAAAGCTAGCCAACTCCTGCATCATGCTTTTTATCTGAGCCCTAATTCAAATCAAACTCATGTCTGTGCTTTAGATATTATCCTGTCAAAAGCAGATACTTATTGATAAAACTGTAGAGGGCTTATATTTTATGGGAGAATATCCTGTGGGAGCCAAAGCACAACTCCAAGGAAGCTTCCCTTCCAGTGACTTATGAGAGTACTGCACTGTGTTCGTCCAAGTTACAACCACATAAAACTTCAAATCAATTTATTCTTAATTAAACTTGGTCAGTAAATAACTTGTTCCACAAGAGCCGGGGACTCGTTCGGAGAGTGTCAGAATGATCTTGTTTCCTCGGCTGAGTTGCTGGTCTTGGCAGTAAACAACCCATCACGTCCAAGCCAAAGTCTGGGTGGTAGTAATCATTTTCCCCTTCATTCTGAGCTGGCGCTTTTGCTTTCAGCTTGTTTTCAACAGTTTGTCCAACTTATGGAGCCAAGTGAGTGTTTGAAATGTATGCTTGTTAAAGGGAGAAGTAGCTTGTCTTTCTCTGCTTGTTATTGGTACTTTCCTTTTAGTCAGGCCCAAACTTTAACACAGTTTTTGGATGTGTTGTGGTGCCTGGTTTATTATCTTGGTGTGTGGGGAAAGTTTCAGATTTTAAGAGTTACATTATGCACTATGTATCTCTCTGTATCTGCTCTGATGTAATGATGTGAGTCACTGCTGCCTCTGCAAACAGTCAACTGATGAAATTGAATAAATATGGGTTAAGTCACCCCCACGATAAGGAAAGATAGGATCTGTTTCCGCTGGGTAAGGTATAGGGGAAGTGTGATGGTACAGTACCAGCAACCAGTTCAGGGATTTGATGTGAAAGCCCCTCTTGTTGGCTTTCCTGCTGTCCGAAATCCATGCGACAGAGATCTCTGTTGGGATAGCAGCGCTGCTTCCCACCACAACAAAGCACCCCGGGGCTTCCTGCTTTAAGGCCGATACTCCAGCAAAAACTATACCAGCACATCCGCTGGAAACTGAGCTGTGAATCATATCAAGATCCTGCAAGAAGGGAATGTATTTTAGCTCTCCAAACTGGACTTCTCAGTGTTTGGTGGGAGAGTGACCACGCTTAGCCTTTGGGAGTAGATTGAAAAGTAGATACAAAACTAGTGGTAGAAGACATGCTGTGTAATTTTAAGGCCTGGAGTCGTGGCCTCCGGTAACCTACTGCTGGTACAGTGGAGACTTGTTCAACTCATCCACAAATCACACCATCAGTGAGAGGAAACGGAACAGGCAGCGTTGTTATGAAAGCCTGCCCTGTTCAGGGCTGTCTGTGTGGTGCTAGAATCTCAGCTCCTCGTCAGTACAGCGCATCTCTCTGGTATGAGGTCGTCTGTGTGATCCAGGGTGTCATACGGGCAACTACCCTACAACGAGACAGACAGACAAGCATGCTCCTGGCAAAGAGACATGCAGAGGCATTTATCCCCTTATCGCAGCGGCAATCGCACAAATCATTTAGTAAATATGCTCGTACATCACAAACATATGACAACACAGTCACACACTGAGCAGTGTATGACTTTTCTCATGTTTGTTGGGAGAGATTATGATTAAACTGCAGTTTGTGAATCATTGCTGATGCTACTAATGTAAATGGAAATATATCAACTTTTAGAAATCTCACCGGAAGTGAGGGAGATCATTTATGCTCACCTGCTCACAATGCACACATTGGACATATAATGTCGCATTGTCAAAGAAATGTAAATATGTGATTAGAAGTAACACAAACAAAACAGGCAGATGCATAACAGAATTTTCCCATAAGCAACGTGGCCTGATTAAATCCAAATTTAGAACCAGATCTCAGAAATCATAACAGAATGACAAGTGTAATTGTGTTTGTGGTGGTACGATTTGCTGAAGGCAGAAGGTGTTCAGCCAAGTCTGATTCCGGTAAGAGGGCTGTGAGATGACACAACACGTTCAGCTCAAACCATCTGCAGAACTGCTGGCCAGACTCAGGGTCTGCCAGAGCATGCCAACTGCTTCCTGTCGGCTGCCCAGTCCCAGAATGTCAGAGGATGTCATCTGGATTAAAGCAAAAGGCCATCAAAGAGTCATTAGCATCAACATGGAATAACAATGTAATGCCAGGCTTGATGACACCATGTGTTTGTTGATAGAGTGGTCGGTCATGATGTGGTGGTAAGTGTTCTTGTTAGCTTTACACTGAAAGCAGAGGTTCAAATCCTGACCCCAGGTTGTCTACTAAGGAGCAGAAAACCTAAAACTGCTTCTTGGAAAATCTGTGTAGCTTTGTTTGGGGAAGGATCAACACGAAGGTGAGTTGCCTAATGAAAAGCTAATAAATGAATGTGTACTGGAGGAAGTCTCGTGTGTCTTCCATCCAAGCTGCGCTCTGATCAGGAATGTTAGTTCACTTCCTTACCTTCTGTATCTGACTGTAATTACAGGCCTTGATATTTCCTGCTCCAGTTTACAGTGCTAACAGAGTGATAGGGCCCCTCTGTGAGTGAAAAAATCATGTTCGTACAGTTATTTTCAGCAGCACTAATGGCCAAGATAAATGTAGATTTCTCTGATAAATGAAGGATTAGGAAATATGTGTTTAATAAAGCTTCAAACTACAGTTTGTTTGCTTGTCCTGTGTGCCAAAACGATTTAGTGCAGAAGAAGAAATGGTGCATATTTTTTCGGCCGTGCTGCATAATTGAAAAATGTTGGGTATCAAATGAAAGGCCACAATCCAGGTGTGTGTAAAAGTAAATGCTAGCACTTTTTTTTTTGCTGGAATGCGAAGACTTGAGAAAACATTTTTTGTGCACCTAGCGAAGGTGGGGGAATGAAAACAACACGGAATGAATGCAGGGCCTCAGAGCGCCGTGTCCGGCATGTGCTGACGAGAGCCAGAGACCAGACCTAATCCACACTCCCGGCTCGAACGAACAGAAGCACATGCATACATGCAGAAAAGTGCCTGCTCATGCACAAACACCCCAGAAAACTGCTAATGTTGCTCAAAATGGTGTAGGGGGTTGGCAAAATGTGACACCAGCTTTTCAGGCTAATTTGGTAGTCGTTAAACTAGGCAGTATCCAGTGGTGGAATGAACTAAGTACATTTACTCAAGTACTGTGCTTAAGTACAACTTTGAGGTACCTTTACCTAAGTATTTCCATTTTCTGATGCATTATACTTCTGTTCCACCACATTTCCGAGGGAAATATTGTAGTTTTTACCCCACTGCATCTATTTGACAGCTCCAGTGACTAGTCTTTTTTTCAGATCAATTTTTTTTTTCATTGTGGTATTGATACTTTTAGTTAAGAAAACATCTTAATACTACTTCCACCACAGACTGCTTCCAGTCAGGTAAGCATTTACACCAACGTTTAGGATTTGAAATGTCTGGCATTGAGCTAAAAGATGGGTTGAAACATTTTTTCAACATGCTTAACATCTGCTGATAGTTCAGTGGTTTGGAAAGCATTCCAGCAAGGTGATACTCGGATGATGGCACACTAGGAACTGGAATACTCTTCGTTTCTGCTGGATGAAGTCATAAAATCACTACCTTTCCTTTTTTCTTCTACATTTTACACTCTCTAAGGACCAGACAAGAGCATATCTACTAGAGGCTACAGTTAGATGCCCAAGACTCAAAGTAAATTGACATGTGGTATGTAACAAAACTCACTCACAAACCAACTTTTCATTTAATGAGACCGCTTGCTCTCTGCGGGTCTTTCGAATAGTTTCTTTTTGATAATGGCAGTCTGGAATAAGCTACAGTGTTGCGGTGCATGACTGGCCAAGACCAGGGCCAGAGGCCATAAAGCATCCTCTTTATTCATCAGAGAAAGCTGTCCTGGGGTATGAGTGGGAGCTCTGGCTGAACTGCAAGCACATTGGTTGGCCTTAACTCATGGATCCTCCACCCTGGACCCTCCGCGTGTGCTTTTTTTTTGCACAGATGAAAAACTATCTGTTATGCAGCTTATGATAACCTGATGAAGAGCTCAGGATGTATGGTTCAAATTTTTTCGTGTGTGTTCATGTGTATAATCATGGCTCTGAAACACAGATTTCCCTGTGATTTCTCACTATGAATATCATCAGATTCTTTATCAGACATGTTAGAGCAGTTCCCTCTGTTTCTTTTTAGCATAATGGACTCGGTTATGTACCTCTTGTTCCCAGAATGAAGCTGTAACAGTCGTGCCTTCATTTAAAAGTAAGCTGACTCGCCCCATTTCAATCACTGAGCAGTTCATTAAAAACCCTCCCTCACATGGATACACAGGGAATTCCTCTCCTCTGAGTTCTGTTGTGACCTAAATAGAAGACCACACCTACGAAAATGGAAACATGAGCTTTTCAGGGAGCATGTAGGAAAGTATATTTCTCGAAGTGAAACCATATGACTCAATCCCTCGCTATGTTTTTAGCTGCAACATCGCCAGTCGGGGGGAAAGGTGTTGGGGAACACAGAACTATTCTCAGCACGCAGCCAACTGAAAGTTTATTATGGTCTTCGCACATTTAGTCAAACTGAGCGTGGTCCTTTGCTTCTTTGCAGTTATTAATACAATATACCCAGATCCCAGTGCGAGGAGAGATTGGATTCAGACTACATCTTGCCCATTCACAGCCACAGGTTTCTGTATTTACATAGTTTACAAAGACGTTGAAAGATTACTGTCAAACACTATAGAGGGGCAAAGGCACCATGTAAGTTTAGCTATTGCGTGACCAGAGGGAGTCTACACTACATGGTCCTGTGCAATATCAAAATATCTGCCCATAGTCTGAAGGCATGTGCGTATCCACTTGTTTGGGAAAAGGCAATGCTGGTAGTAGTGGGATTATGAAAGGGATAGTTTTTGCAAAATACGCTCATTCTCTTTCTTGCCGAGAGTTAGGTGAGAAAACTGATACAACTCTCATAGCTATGCTAAATATGAAGCTACAGCAAGTAGCAGGTCAGCTTAGCTTAGCATAAAGACTGGAAGAAGGGGGAAACAACTATCCTGGCTTTGTTAAAAAAAATCACATTATATCATTGTTTGTTTAATCTGTACAAAATCTTGAGTGTCAAAAACAACAAGTTGCGGTTTTGTGGCATTATGTGCCGGGACTATTTCTTGGCTGGGTGCAAGTAAATGAGTGGTGAACATTTTCAACTCCCTTTTTTTTTGCATTGCTGTCCTGCTTCACCTGGAATCCCACAATGTGAAGCGATTCGCTCGTGTCCCATAGAAAATGAATGGGGCCGAACTTCACTCTCTTTTAACTCTGTTTTTGGTCTCTACCAACTCCTGAACGAAATATCTGTCTCTTTAGCTGCTAAATGCTCCACTATGTTCACCAGCTAGTTGGTAACTGTGTCTGTCTGCTGTTTGGTGCTGAGCAGGTAACCTAGTGTACAGTGGGTTTTTACAGCTTTTTCGTTGAAAGAGCTGCCTCCTGCAGCCGAAAATGATGCAGATGCACTATCAGAGCGGTGAGAGTGAGCCAAAACAGTAAACAATGAGCTGAAACCCACTATAAAGCTCGGTAAAGCTGAGAGGAGCTGCAGATTCAGGTGATAATATATAATAATATATATATATATATATGTATATATATATATATATCCGCTTTAAGCATCTGATTGAGGCAGATCTCAATCTGCTTTTGTACAGTTTAGTTTTCAATCGTAACACATTTGCTTGGATCATTCTTGGATAAAAATTTAAACCTGCAGCACCAAAGTGGGACACCCTTTTTTCAAAAACTGCAAAGTAGAAGGAATTATGCATTAAGTATTTTAGGTACATCCCTTCTCTATTATTGTGCACATGCACCAGTGCATTTGGTAACAATTGAGTCCATAGTTTCCTTTGACAGTCTCTCTTTTACAAGTCTCTTGCCATTACTCATCGGTGGCATTCAATTTGTCAACGTAGTACTCGTAGTCATCTATTAATGTCTGGCTGCAGATGCTGCACAGCCCCCTGAGCAGGGATTGCCAGTTCTCCCTGCTCAAAGTAGACATGGTCCCTTATCACAGCTCGCTGAGCTCACATCTATTAAGATACACCATCTGCACTGCAACATCTCTCTTATTTCATCCAGGTTTTTCTTACAGTCTCTCCCATGGCTCCTTGAGGGAGGATCTGTGTGATGGGAAACAAAACTTTGACGAGGCAGCTCGCCCGCTGAGGATGGTTTTTATTATTGCTCTCCTCTTTTTGCTCAACATGCATTGTTTATATTTTCCTGCGTTAAATGTAGATGAACTTTGACTCTTCAACACTCAAGCCAGCTGTTATTTTTTTCTATATTTTTATTCATATATATATTCCAAACAAATCCAGTTTTACTGCCGCTGAAAGTTTAAAACGCAGCAGTTCCTGCACAACAATGCACCAGAGGACTATGAGGTGTTTACAGCAGCAAATATGTAAGCGTTTCATTGGTTGGGTATGGGAATCACTACTGTATCACAGTGTTATATGAACTGGCAGAGGGAAAACAGACAAATGAAAAAATGTCACAGATTATGACTTTAAAGCAGCAAGCCTACACCAAATCTGTCTACCTTCCCCTGCCTGTATGAGCAGCTGAGCTGTCAGGGGGAGGATGGATGGGCCCAGGGCCTCCACATGTCAAAAGCAGAAGTTACTGTAGCGTGGAGAAAGAGAGCTTTTGGTCCACCCTCAGCTGACCCACACCCTCGCTCCCCCCCGCCCCTCACACCACCACCACCACCAGCTCCAGTCAAAGCTCCAGTCAAAGGCGGAGGGTGTGGGTTGTTTGGACACAGCTGGTGGACAGGCCGCAGGATCTGACAAAGATCAGAGTGAATCAAGCATCACTGGTCCAGTTGCTGGATCCCTCCCTCCATGAAACAAAACATACAAACCCTCCTTTGGTTGTGTCTTGATAGTAGTAGAATAATTCGTTATTCTGCTTTATTATTATGATATCCTGCGAGAATGACACCATTTTAGCACTTCTTTCTTCTTCTTCATACCGTTTCAGCACATAAAAAGAGAATGTTCCATAATTCATGCTACTTTCTTGCACCACTTGAAGTGGTACTGACTGCTTGAGGGTTTGGATCATTTTGGGTTATTTCAGCTGTGGTTTGTGCTCAGGCAAAAGGGTGTAAATCCTCAGAGCGTGAACTCAACATAAATCTGTACGGACTGTCAGACCTTCTTGTGTTTCCAATTTGGCTTTATGACACTGTACACATGATATGTGTTTTGTATTTCATTGTGGGCAACCAGAGATATCTTGGAGAGATTGGCACCGCAGGGGTAATTTTGGATTAATCATAAACGAATAAAATTACATTTTATTAATCTAAAGAAATATTCTATAACTCATTTCCAAAGGCTAATATGCAGCTGCTACTTTTTTGGTGATTTGGGTGTTCGCTTAGACTAAACATCACTTTTTTCTTTTTTCTTCACAGTATAGTGCTGGCCGTCTCATTTGCAACCATTTATTTAACAGTCTGCAGTCCAGTCATTAGGAAGATTTTACAAATGACAGTGAACACATTCGGTTCAGACACGACCACTTTGTTTCTTCCTTTGTCTTTTGTTCTCTCTCTCTCTCTCTCTCTCTCTCTCTCTCTCTCTCCTGCTTGGTCAAAGGAGCCAGTCAGATGGCTGATGAGAAAGAACAGTGAGGAAACAGTCTGCAGAGTGACTCATGTCTCTTAAACTATGTCACTCATGACACCGCTTCAATCTACTCATCATAGCTCGTCTCATTCACAGTGACATCTGTCTGGCATTGTACTGTGGTATCACCATAATAACAGACTGGAACAAGTCTCATTTTCCTCTGATGCCTTATTGTAATGTTCAGCTGAGTTTAACTGCCCTGAAGGGAAGTCATGAAGAGCCGTTCACATCAGCTCAAACTTAAAGAGTCACCTTTTATGTACTGTAAAGTCATGAGTATCACTGCGAAGGGTTACTGTCTATTCTTATTTAGTTATTTTTTTTGTCATAAGCTGGATAAATACTGAACATCCTGTACAACTCCCAGTTTAGCTGCAACCATTTCTGCTCATGTTTGTGTTGTATGAAATTGTCTATTGACCCGCTATATGTGAGCAAGCTAACAATGCCTTAAAGTAGCACTAATGTATTTTTTGGTCCACTTGGGGCCAGAACTCCAAAACAAGCTGGCCTTATGGCTAACTGTTAGCAAACAGTTGCCCATTCACATTCAGCAGACATGGAGCAACATTAGAATTAATTTGGAGTCATGTCTCTGCTGACCTGACAAATGTAAATATTTACTTTCCTTCACGCTCTGTTTTGGTCTCCACCATCTCTTGAGAAAAATGGCGAATATGTCTCTTTAGCAGTTAGATGCTTCACTATGTTCGCCAGCTAACTTTGTCTGTCTTGTCAGTTGTTGCTGGGCAGGTAGTGTACAGTGAGTTTATCACAGATTTTTGATTAAGCTGCCCTGCTTGATGCAGCTGGAATCAAGGTAAATAAGAGCAGTAAGAGTGAACCAAAACAGTAAAGTTGAGGGCAGTGAAACTAAAACAAAACCAAACCAAAAGAACATGGAGTACTATGAAGTTGGGTTTATTTGTCACTATAAGCGATTCATTTCACATTACACATAGCCATTTGGCCCATTGTTATATAAAATTATTGTAGTTTTTTTTTTTATTAGTGCAGCTTTAAAGTTCCCAGTCCCACAATAAAATGTTTGAAGAAGTCTAATGAAAACACTGCTTTGCTTTGCTTTACTTTGTAGGACTTCACAAAGAACCAAATAACTAAGTTTGTTTAGGACTGAGTCTAAAAATAGTGTTTCCCTTCAAGCAAGTCAAAATGGGTGATCATTTTCAAGACATGCTTTTATAAAAGAATATGTGCCTTTTCAAAGATGGATATTTTTTGCAGCGTGATCCTCTCTTGGCCTGCGCTCACTCTCTGGAATAAACCGTTGCCTAATATAACCCAGAACAATGTGTATGCCCTGACAATGAATTATGCTCCTAGTTTACCCTGTATTTATATCTTCATACTGGCCTGATCGGCCCCATTGTCCAACTCAATTGCTGTTTCAGTGCAGGCTGAAAGAGGATAATTTGTCTTCATCAAAAAGTGCCTGCAGAAAATGGGAACCCTCAAACAAGCTTCCTCCATATGAGCTGTAGAGAGCTCTTATTTTTCTCTCTCACAGGCATATTTTAAAATCCCACCCCATTATGATGGTGATAGACTATATCCGCAGTGATGGACACAGCTCCAACACTCCAACCATCACCTCACTGACCTGAAAGTGTGTAGCTGGAGTTTTGTGTGACTGCACACATGATCCATTGCAGAGTGTCTCAAATGCCTCATGCCTGAAGTAGGAAAAAGAGGGCGATGACACTCTCCGTTGCTCCCGGCTGATCCCGCCTGGGTGCTCGGATCACTCCACACCACGCTGATTATGCAGGAGACAGTGAAGGAGTGTTGGGTTAAACTGATGGATAAGCACTTGAACAAGTGAAAGAGAGCCGTTGACAGGGGTGTATACACAGACGTTATGCTACACCACCTGAGTGGCAACACCTTTTGTTCCCCTGACAGCTCCTCAGACTTTGCTATAACTGATCGCCAAGTGGCTGCTGCCTCTATTGTGTGACAAGTTTAAAAAACCTCAAGGTCAGTGATTTCTGGTGCTTGATTCTACAATAAGGCAGTGTGTGATATGGTAATGTAGAGCAAAGATTTAGTAAGCATGTATGATTTCAGTTAATTGTTGGAGGACACATAAAACCTTCTAGCCAGCCCCACTTTTGTAACCCTAATACTGTGTAACAGCATGAAATCAAGGTGTGAACTGAATGTATGAATATGTGAGTAGAAATACAGGGTTTTGTGTGACACATCCAGAAAGACCATGCAGGAAAACTACAGTAGGACTGACCTCTATATGCCCTGCTATGCAGATGAGGCCCAGTAAAGACTGCATTCAGTTTCAAACAGGCTGAGATATGCACATTTGAGCTACTGATTTTGGAAGTGCTGTCTTTTCTTCTTCTCTACAAAAGAAAAACAGTGATTGAAGTATGTAAAGTCAGTTTTATATCACACTGAGTTTCTTAAAAACAGCTTTCTGCTCGAATTACTAACAAACCCCTTTCCAGTTTTCTTGGCTTATTGCATGCACTTGTTATGGTCTGAATCACAGAACAAGCGAGTGTCAGGGAACATTGTGTTTTCATATCCCGATTAATGTGTTCAGTTGTGTTGCGCAACTTAATTTGTTTTCCTTAAACTTTTATGACTCAACACTTCATGCCCCATTTGATTTTTATTGACATTTATTTGTATGCAAATCTCATTTTGCAGGGTTGCCTAAAGAAAGGAGCATGCAAAAAGACTGAAATTCAGCTTATCATGTAAATGCTGAAACACCTTGATTTTAAGCTTGCTGTCAAGGTTGGACCCATGCTAAGAAAAATATGAAAAACATTAATCATCTGCAGTGTGAAACATCAAATAATATGGTTACCTTCATGACAGTCACAATCAACTTTCTGAATTCGCTTGATTCAGAATGTAAGAAAATCCTCTTCTT
This sequence comes from Oplegnathus fasciatus, assembly GCA_003416845.1. Lineage (NCBI taxonomy): Eukaryota > Metazoa > Chordata > Actinopteri > Centrarchiformes > Oplegnathidae > Oplegnathus > Oplegnathus fasciatus. The sequence continues at coordinate 1,374,883 of NTHP01000022.1, forward strand.
GAACTGACTGAATTTAAAGTGAATAATCAGCCGTTTCTCCAAAGCACAGCCTCCATTTTGTTCAAGGCTGCAGTTTATGAGTAATCTTCCGTGTGGAAAACTAAAACCAGCGTTTGATTGATGCATTTCATCAGATGGTCACAATCCATCACTATTTCCTGAGTCACAATCACCCACATGTCATTTCCCCAAGAAAACATTTATCCAATTTTCCCGCACATGGCAGCTTTTGAAAATGACTCATAAATATTATAATAGTGTTTGTCTCTGAACGTCACAGAAGACTGGCTGTTAATGGACCAGCATGACCCCTGACTCTGTGTGTGTGTCTGTGTGTGTGTCTGTGTCTGTGTAGCCACCTGCATTTACACCTTTTTAATTTAAAATGCTTACAGGGACCCTGACACAAACACACACACACACATGCAGGATCAAAGGTAATGATTGTTTCCTTGGATATCAGATCAGAAGTAATTCCCTGCCTGGCACAGGTGTTGGATTGTTTTCCAGATTTCAAAAGGTCAAGTGTGTGTTTTTAGAAGCTAATCTCAGGGGAATGTCCTCTCTTTGGCTAATTAGACAGATCCGTCCCTCAAAGGCCACAAGTTGGCTGATTTCAGGCTAAAGAAGTGAAATCTCTCTGGTGACACTTTTAATGAGCATGGTATACAATAGAAATCACACAGTGGAAATGGTAATGATGTGCTGTGACAATTGTAATAGCTCGGTCATTAAGAGTCGCACAGAAGCCGTGCACATGGTCTAGCTTTCTTTCATTGTCCCCACCTCATTAAATTCGAACTAAGTGAGAGACGCAGATCGTTTTGAAAGCAAAGACGCCCAAATGAAACCAGACGACATTCACAGATACAGTGCGTCTAATTAGGAAAGCGTTGATTGACAGGCAAACCGTCTTTGTGAGGAGACATTCCCAGTCATGCAGTTGATGCCACCTTGAGTGTGTACGTGTGGGTGCATAAGAAACCGAAAGCGAGCCAAAGAGACTGAAAGATGGTGCAATGGGATATGTCACCCGTCTCTATTCTGGGCTCCTTCCTTCAAATCATGCATCTGGTCGTCAGTGTTTGGTTAGCAAAATGACAGCAAGGACACCGTGTTCGCCACCATCAAATACGAGAAAGGCACTCGAGCATTATGAAAGAACCAGACAACTTGGAGGCACATTTTTTTATATTTTATGGCTCGGACGTGAGGTCAAGCAGAGGAGACTATCCTCACCAGAAAAGCAACAGCATCAGTTGTTTGTTCAAATGTCTCAAACAACCCATGTATACGTTTTTGCTGACAAGTGATCTCCTGAGGTCAAGCAAATTTCTGAAAAAAAAAACAACAAGAAACAACAACAAGAACAAGAAAGAAATAATGTACTACAATGAGCTTCTTCAAGGATAATTCAGGTTTATTACAAACTGGATTTAATTTTTGTAGTTTTGGCTGTCATTAATAGCAACATTGCAGTCGGCAAGTTAATTGTTGAGATCTGGGGACGTGGCGACAAGTCAGACAGAGGCAGAAACACATGCAGTCGAATTGGCCTCCTGGTTCAATTTTACACCTTATTTGTCCACACAAACGATTTTCCTGTGCAATGATCAATTATTACCAACATTTTTGGGTGTGCTCACTTTTGGTTTTACCTCCAAGTAAAAGTGGTTTTGATATTCTGTCTAAACTGTCTTATTTACATAATCGTCTGACTGTTCGTGTTTCTTGTCCTGTTGGATCTCAGCATTTACTTTGGTTAGTACAATGTTGTAAAAAAAAAAAACAACTGTCCATTAAGTGTCTTATTTTGGTCTATTTTGGTGTTCCAATAACTTTAGTTAACAATTTACACATAGGGAAAACTATGTGAAAATGACTGAAGAGATATTAACATACAGGGAATGATGGAAAAGGGACAGAAAACATGAAATCGCAAGCAGTTGGCTTCACATATGGTGTCATGTAGTTGCTGCCAATAGAGAGAGCTGAGATGGATTAACACTTTTTTTCTCATTGTCCTCTCCACCCTTTAGAAGCCTGGGTGGCCATGCTTTCTGGGTAATGTAGTGTAGTTTGGGAGTCTGGTGAGGCCTGAGTGGCTGGGTGGAATTGGTCCTCTCCGGAGACTCATCCAGCCTTTTTGTCCCCAGCCCAGGGGGATGAAAGGTGACACCTTCTGCCCACAGCCTTGTGTTTTATATACTGCTCAACATACTTTCCATTCACCATCACCATATAATCACACCATCAAGGACAAGCGGGCAGTTCTGCATGCTGTCTATATTTAGCTGAGTCTTCTTCTTTGTAATGCCTGTTTCCATCTGTCTTTAACTCTTGCTCATTGGCATATTTTCTACCCCCTTTCTGTCTCACTCTCCCAGTATTTCGCTCCCTCTGCCTTTACTTGTCCGAGGGTTGTTTTGACATTTCCGCTGTTTATATCCTCCACAGGCACAACCATCTGCGGCTGACCCTGACCACACTGCGTTGTCCCCAAGGCACGGACCCATGTTATTATCATCCAGAGCAACATTCGTAGAGTGGAAAAGGATTGTCACGACCACAAATACACCAGTTTCACATTAGGACTGCAGAGCTGCAGAGGGAAGCACACACAAATCCCTCATCCTGGCTCAGCGCTTGGTCGGTGAAATAAAACAAAGGCAAACTGCGAGCCTGAGCAGGGATGGGGCTACTGATAAAGATCTGTCAATGGCGCATTTCCACAGGACAGAGGGTTGGAAGGAAGGATGGAGGGATGAAGGGAGGAAGAAAGGAGCGTTTAAGTGATTGTGGAAAGGGGTGCAGAGCAGGGGCCCCAAGTTTTCCAGAGTTGCAGAAAAACTCCTGCTGGACAAACAAGCATCTCCAATTGAAATATATTCCTCCAAAGCAGGTTGCCTAGCAAGGAATTTAGGGAATGGGGCAGATTCCTCTGAGAAGCTGCTACCTTCAGACTACCTTTCCAAGACCACCCCCACCCCCCAAAAAAACATTCCTCCATCAGCCTGTCAGTCTTGCAGAGGTGCAGACAGAGTTGTACTGGCGCAGCCCCAGGTTGATGATCCTCAGGATACTGATCTACAAGAACATGAAAAAAGCCTCGCATGGAAGGACACCTTTCATCAGAACAAATTCCACGATCGTGGTGCCACAAGTTGAAGTAAAATACTGAAGCCAATGCCTGCTGGTGCTGATACAAGAACCAGGGCTGTAAATCAGGTTATCTGGCATTTTTCAGCCTTAACAAGTCTGTAAAAAGTAATGTGTTGTACGTAAAGTGTCGCCCAGAAGTGCGGCTGACCTCATTTTGTTAATGTATTTTTTTGTGGCGGAACAAAGCTGTTGATGGTATTTTACTGAAGCAATATGACCCGGCGCTGAATTCCACAGGCACACATTAAATTACAGCCTAGTGCCGCTGAAAGCTGCGCAGGATTGCAGTTGAAGATGTACAGCCCCTGTTATGAGGGAAACAGACACTATCCACTGGGTTGGTCGTTTGCAAAGTGTTCCCGTTGCCAAGTAAAGAGAGGATAATGCTGAAAAGGGATTATATGCAGCAGGGTAAGTATTTATACAAATAGCTTCCAGGCGACATCTCTCAACCACACAGTTGAGTGTATAAAGGTGTGAATTTCTTCATCAGTTTCTCTCCTGCAATCACACTGTGTGGGTATATCTATACATGAAACAAGTTCTTTTAACAAGGGGATAACTGCTGGGGGAGAGCTCCCTCAGGAGGTGTTGGTTGCAGTCTGGGGTGCCGAAAAAGCAGTCTCAAAGAGCCACCGACAATGATACAGAAACTGAACACTGGAGCCAGTGTGTTAGCTCTGATTGGACAAGGTCTGCAAACTCAGACAGGGAGAGAGATGGAGCAAATACAGGAGCATTAGGAATCCTTATTGAAGACAGGGGGAGAGGAAGGAAGGAAAGAAGGAAGGTAGACATTATAGAGACGAAAAGAAAGTAGAGGCAGAGAAAAAGCAGAGGTCCTCTTATGTCCCTTATCTGGGTAACATAAGGAATCTTAATAGTAGTGCAGGTTGTGTGCTCTGCGCTATCTCACAGGCGACAGAGGACTGGTCTGGGGAATGCAGCATGCCTAAAGGAGCTTCAGTCCAACACTGGGGAATTAATAGCAGAAGCATTGCAATGTCTGGGATAAGAATGAAAGAGTGAGGGAGGACACAAAGATGGAAAAAAAAGCAACGGAAACCAGCTAGCATCAGGGGCTGATCCTCTGACGATTTATGTTTGAGGCATAGCATTTGGAGGGGCGTGAAAAATTCAGCAGGGAAGCTCGTCCACACGAACAAAGATGCAGACCAAACTGTTAAAGGAGGGAAGATAATGCATCAAACTCAAATGTGTTTGGTGGCACGGCTCAGTTGAACACTCTCAGTGTTTGTCTTTCCCCCAGCTGCCTGGTTTTCCTGCCTGGAGGCCTACAAACCTTCCTCAGTCAGCGTGCCTTGGACTGGGAGAGCATTGTGCACGTCAACTAGTGCAATCCCTCAGAATTTCTTCCTGCACGTGCACATTCCCTGCTGAAATTACCCAATTTAAGCCCCACAAATTGCCAAAGATCGAAGTCATGTTATGCAGATGCAGAAGCACCACCTCTGCCCAGCCTTTTAATAGAGTTTGGATGGTTGTATGACAGGTAAACATCTGTGAAGGTGCCTAGTTTTGTATGCAAAATCAGTACTAGAACTCTACTTTTTCGTTATAATAAGAGTTATTTCATCATAATTTGGTCATACCAAGCCTTATTTTAAGGTGGAGATATTACTCTGTTAAACAATATATGCCTCAGGGAGCAGGATTATTGCATATGTAAACTTCCTTCGGGATACAACTAAATCAAAGAGTGGATCCTCTCCTTTTCAAGGATGCAGCTCTTTCATAAATGACTGTTGGGGAGAAAAGTAGAAGTATGATTGCAGATGGTGGATTCAATAGCAGGAAAAGACATTAATTTTGAATAACTGCCGAAAGGAGCCTCTCCAACCCAATGTGAACTAAAATTTCATGTGTTCTTGTATAGCCTCAATCGGCAGAGCATAACTGGGAAGAATATTTTGACATTTTGGGAAATACACTCCCTTTCTTTTCACTTAGTTAGATGAGTAAATATGAAGTTGGTGCCAGGGGACGGTTAGCTTAGCTTAGCATAAAGACTGGAAGCAAAAGGAAATAGCTAGCCTGGCTTCATATAAACGGAACAAAATCCAACTACCAACACTTAAATGCTCATTAATTAATGTTATATCTCGTTTATTTAATCTGTACAAAAATTGAAGTGTAAAAATGACAAGTTGCAGGTTTCCGCAGAGTTATGTGCCAGATTATTTCTTGGCCATGCTAGCTGCTCAGCCTGTAGACTATTAACAAACAACAATAATACTAGCAAACTCCAATAGAAATACAAGGGTGGAGGCAAGCAAATATCATGACACTACTATGAGCAGTTGGTTACTACTTCTACCCTGTAACAATTCCATAATTAGCATGCTGTCAGAAAACAAGCCTTCTCTTGTTTCACTGGCTGTTTGTAGTTATTTTGGGAGAGCTTGAGCAAGAGCCAATTAGAGACTACAAAGGCTAAAGTGTAGCATATCAATTATAATGGTCTGGTATTCACAGAATGCTTGATCAACAAGCCAAACAAAGTGCCAATAGCCTATTGTTATAGTAGCAGTTCATGTAGACCCTGGACTCTATTACTGCCTTTCTTTGTGGGATTCTACAGAAACAGTGGAAACCAATCAGGATCTGACTGACTCTCTGTATCTCCAGCTCATGCATTAACTTATTTGTTTTAGTAATGTGATCCCATTTGTCAATCTGTGACAAGCTGTCCAACAACAAATCGAGTCAACAGACTGAGCAAAGTTTGGCCTTTTGGGGCTCGGGGATGACCAGTGGTCCCTAATTGGCCACCAGTGTTTGAGTATGGACAGCAGCCAGGTGACTGGTCAAGAGGTCCAGCTGCTCTGTTGACTGGTCCCGCCTTTGCCTTCAGCCATCAGCCTCTGTCCCGGTCACTTATTTGTTTGTTTTCCTGCCTTTGTTTGGACTAGAGATTTCCTGTGTAAACTCAAAGTAACAAGATCCCTTTAGAAAAAGAATCCCCTCCCAAATTGTTTGAATGCACCTCAATGAGGATTTATTTTCTCTCTTTGTGGGAGTAATGTGCCAGCAAAAAGCAATTACTGCATATTTCAAATCAAATTACAGGGAAATGTGTGTATGGAATATGTTTATGGGGCAGACAAGGTTTCCATCTGTATCTCTTTATCTCATATATTCCAATATGCAAACACCCCAGTAGGTTGCAGGAAGCCATAACTTGCATGGTAAAAAAAATCAAACTATCTCGGCAAAATGAGTGTACACATGCACTGCAGCTTCATGTTCATTCAGCCTGGACCCAAGCAAACATGCAGCCACACATAAAAAGTCGAGCAAACATGAAAGGCAGAACAAGCCACTTGATTAAGACCACACTAACACTCCAGCAAATATCCTTACTCAAACTGGCAACCAAGGTTATGACTACATTACTGTTGGTGGCTTGAGGTGTTCAGTAGAGACCTGTATCTCTTAGACAGCCTAATTACTGTAATTTCAGGCCAAATATCAAACAACTCCAGTGGTAAAACTTATGTTCTTGAATCTATGCCACTGTTTACCACTCAGCCAGATGCATTTACGCTTAGTGAGTGTAAAATATAGATGCAGATGGGATTCACTAAAGCTGAATGCAGAATTCCCACAAGCTCATAAAACTGGGTGTCCAAGTCAGTGGCCTGACTTTGAGAAATGATCCATTACTGTTTCTGTACAGCCAAAAATATACAGGTTCACAATAGGAATTTTCTTTTAATAATTAATGGATGAGTGCTTTCACTGAAGGACAGATGTTCTGCAAGACAGAGGAGCACAAAGAGAGACAAAGAAAAGTGTAAAGTCATCGCACCCTTATATTTGTCTACATACAAACAGTAACTAGGACTTATAAAGAAGAAAATTATGTCATTGTCTGTAATTAAAGCAGATTTGTTGGTGAGCTCCTGTTTTGGGGGTTACAGTGCCTTAAGCTCCTAATCTTGTTAGAGGGATTGACAATTCAACCAACACATTCATCGCTGCTCTGTCACACAGCACGACAAATACAAAACAGCTGCGACGGGAAAAAAAATATTGGTTTGTTGACCAATTGATGCCCTGATGCTCAGCAATTCACCAGGATTACATTTGATACACAGCAATCAGAAACAAGTTCTATGTTATTAAAACCAGGGGGGAAAAGTCACATGCCACATTAACGAGCGATGCACTGGAAAGTATGCCGAGCATCTTTACGGTCCAAAGTCATGTAAGTGATGCTGCAGAGAGTTTTTTGTTTTTTTCCAACGCCGTAAATATCGCCATAAATATCGCCATAAATATCGCCATAAATATCTCATTAGATAAGCTGGAGATCAACTCTGAAAAGAGGCAATATAAGGGATCGAGAGAGGTTTTAACAATCAGGTCTCACCAGTCAAACATTCTGGTCCAAGGCAAAAGCGCTCCTCACAATAATCAGTGGTCTGAAACAGTATCTAGCTGTGTTACAGAAACCTGACATACACACCCCATTTGTTTATAACTGTCCTCCTTTCAGATGTTGTGCTGTAACCTCGAGATAATGCTATCAGGGTTGCATTTTTGGCCTATTCTACCTTATTTAGACTTATTTTCAGTGTAGTTTTGAAATATAAAGCAGGAAAGTATAGAACAGAATTAGGTCAAATATCTCTAAGTGCATCCAAAGCTCTCAGCTCCCATGCTAAAATGAGAGACATCACAAATAAAGACAAGAAAGGAAAATATTTTAAGGTTAGTTTAATATAGTTCTTTGTGACTGATTAACTGGCCTGTGTGAGGTGAAGCAATGGGTTAAATGAGGTACCACTCAGGTGATACCTCATTTAGATTAGCTTGAATTCTATGAATTATCTTCATATCTGCAGCTCTGATAAAGAAGATTCACATTGAGTGGTTGCAGTGAAGTGTGATACCAAATAGTAGCTTATATCCATCTGGTCCACATGAGATCTGGCACTGCAATGCGTTCCCTTGCTTAATGCCAAGGCTGTGTAGAGAATGACTGACAGGTTTGAGGTCGCTAAACCTGTTCTTACTTAAGATACATTCACACAGCCGGATCTATGTGACGGTCACTGGGTCGTAACCCCGGTCAGCCAAAGATGTAGCGTCTGTTCCAGTGAGAGAGAGAGACATAAAGGTCAAAGAGCACGCAATTAAATCGATACATTTGTCACATTTATGTTTCATGTTTCAGAGACGGCAGGCTTCCAAAGACATTTTCAGATCCTGATTTCAAATGCAAAAAATGATCCAGATTTGGTTGAGTTGTTTGGAGGCGCTGTGTCACTTTTGATGTCATGGAAAGGCCTTATCTGGGTCGCAGCAGGTCAGAGAGCTCTTTAAAGGTCCACCAGTCAAAAATATTATCTTGGTTGTGTTTAGGTTGTCATGTATGTGTTAATTTGTACCACTGATGTGCCATAAAATTAACAAGCAAAAGGAAATCTACAGGAAACAACCTTTTGTGTGACTTTGAATGCAGCACAAACCTGAAACTTTACTATTGTATTATGCTCATGCACTGATTTATGGGTGGTGGCCATTCTCTCCAAATCTTTGATAATCAGAACAATAGACAGCTAGGCAATAACCTCTTTTTAGTGTATGCATATAGACTTACCTTTCATGACCCACTGTAAATAGGAGTAGTGTTACACTGCCTGTGTGGGAGAACATAAAGCACATTGTGAAAATTTCATATTGATGGCAAGAGGGACAAATAGGTTTGCAAAAAAAAAGATCATATTTCTACCCCCTGTGACAAACTGTATGTGGGGATGGAAGTGCATCAGGTCTTTATTATTCAATTGATGAACATGAATTAGTGGAGTGGTAAATATTTGAAACAAAAAAATGAATGTTAAAGTTCATAGTTTTTTATCGGTTCATATATAGGCTATATAAAGGCAAAGGTTCATATAAAGGTAAGGACAGCCTATAGGTAGGCTAAAGGCAATAGAGGAGGATTAACTCACTTAGTAGTTTTCAAGCATTTAAATTACACAAACAGTTCTTAAACTCCCCACCGCAGCAGCAGGAGTTAAACCCACAGAAGCATTTGTCCACTGTGCTCCAGACTGGCCCGTCTCTCCATGATTGGTGGGGGCTGCTTGTTTAAGCCAATAGGCAGGGAGCAACGCTAATGTCATTTCACTGTGACCGCCGAAGGGAGCACCATAGCGCACCGTGCGCCGCTGAAGTGACTGAGATGTGGTGACAGTGGGTGAAGTCAGACCAGGCTCTCTCAGGGCTCTTCTCCAATGCAGCCAGTATCTGGAGTTTAAGCTTATCGCTTTGCACAACTCTGGGTTCAGCTTTGCGGCACAGTGGTGCACCCTCTCTGGACTTTTCATCTTATGCCAATGAGACGCAGCGTGAATCGCTTTTCTCACTTCAGGAATATTGGTTCTGGATACTCGGTTTACTGCGACGGAACGCTTTGGGGGTGAGTGGACCAATTCGTTTAGTGTTTTTTAACAGTTGTTTTTGGGGCATTAATTTAAGGAGTCTGGGCAGTTTTTAATAATTTCACCACCTGCGGTTGCACAAGTCTATTTACCGGATTTTTGTGGGCACTTTCTTTCAAGTTTTACGCGCTGAAAATGATGCAGTGGTAA
>NTHP01000022.1:1384785-1394814 GCA_003416845.1 Oplegnathus fasciatus
AAAAAAAAAAGAAATCTCGACCTCAATGTTGTGGTTTATAAAAAAAAACAACACTTCTAACAATATATAGTTAAAACAACCCAACTTCCATCAGTTGAACTGATACTATATAGAAGGCACTGGCTGCATGCGTCAGCCCCAGAAGTCATCAAACTGGCTTTAATTTCCTAATCATCCATTGCTGCTTTGCGCTTTTACGCAGCAACATCTCCAAAGAGACACGTTTCGCTTTCCCTGTGCGTGTAGCCTCATTTCTCTGACGCTGTAAAAACTTGGTCAGAGACGTGGGGCGGGTGGAAGTGTGGCGTCCCCGGGGCCTCCAGATGTATGGACTCAGCTGTCGCCTGTCACTTTGGTGACAACTGGTCGGCGCTGCGTGACCGCTGCTTGTCCGCCAATGCAGAGCTCCATAGCTGTCAAGAGTGCTGTTGAGTGAAGAAGAATGTGGTCACACACCCCGGCCACATACAGTATGAGAAGTCACTCTCACTTTCTTCAGCTCTAGTCATGATGGATACGGTGAGACCCATCCATTCTGACCAGTCATTTAATGTAAGATTTAGTCCTGAAATGTTTCATTAAAGCAAGTGGCTGTTTTGACAGAATTCTTGAGTCAAGTTTCATCCTCCTGATAGTGTGATCTGCACTATTCTCCCTTGTTTCTAGATTCAAATCAAATCTAAAAAAAACAGAAATATCCTAACTTTGTGAATGGTTTTAACTGAGCATGAGCTTAACACACTTATTTGGATGGACATTTTTGCAGTGCAGTCAGCTTCTTAAATAGAAATAACGCTGCAAGCTGCTTGGGTGAATTCATCACTCCTTATGGACCTCTCACAGAGCTAAACACGCCATAAAGTGTTTCCTTTGGAGAACAATGATACACCCTCAAGTTTCAAACATTTCCATTGTCAGCTGTGATCGATGGTCTAAACCAACAAGGCACAGGAGAAGAGATACAGTTATATTTAACCACGGATGTCTAAGATAATATTTGCTTTCATTGGAGCGCAGTAAACATCACCATAATCCATTAAGTCATGTGCATGCTCTCTTGGGGGCTGACAGAATGACAGACCCACTTGGCTCAGACCGAGCGCAAAAGAGCGCAGAGTCGGACTGACCTGAAATCTGTCACTATGGCCACAGCTGACAAAAACAGAGCGCTGCTGATCCCAGGACAGTTCAGCTTGAACCCTGACAGCTAGGTGAGTGGAGAGACCCAAGAGGTGCCGAAGTCTTTATTTGGACACGTTGGATAGATTGTGGAAATGATTTGAGGTACTGCAGGACAACACAAGTGAAAATGGATTTAAATAAATGGACTTCTACTTTGGAGCACTTTGACAGTACAAAGGAGGAAGATTAACTGCAGGTTCTGCACAATGTCAACAATGCCACTTAAAGTGTAACTCACCAGGTCAAAATCTTGCTGTAATTGCACCAGATGGTATTTTGAAACATGGTCACTTCCATTCATGGTTACAGCACTTTCACTGAAGTGTATATACTACTTTTTTTTTTTCTTCCTTGGGACATTGGCCAGTGAAGAAAGAGGGTAAAGAAAGAAATACTCAGAGTGAGTGTTAGTGTTGTGGACAGAGAGACAGGGAGGACAGAGCACAGAACCAAGGTGGTGGTGTCACCTAGTGGCTAGAATAGAGGTTGATGCTTTCACTGCCCAAGAGTCACAGAAACACATCAGTAGCATTGTCTTTACAACTGGAACTACTTCACATTTTCATCAGAATAAGAGTTAAGTTAACTAAAACTGTTTTGAGGTTTTGTGTGAGCTAAGAACAGTTCAGAACTGTTCAACACAAGCCTTTTTCTTTTATTTAAACTCCGTTATTTTAAGCACTGACAAATACAAAAACAGGGCATGTTGGCCTACATCTGAGACCCAGCATCTAATGCAAAAATGGAAGTTCTGCGTTGTCATACAAATTCCAATCAATGATTTAAATCTATTTTACTGTAAATGTTATTGGATGTTTTAACATACTGTATATCTGCTGAAATCTGGGCCTCATACTTCACAGCTGCAGTCATTTAATGTTTGGGTGATCTAGCAGGCGAGGCATGTGTTAGGGGGGATGTGAACTGAGCTTAATACTTTCACTGATCTGCTGCAGGTGAGAATTCTCTGTGAATATTCAGTTATTTATAGACTAAATGATTTACAAGTGGTGTTTTGGGAGCAGCTCCACATGTCACACGGTGCTTGTTCGCGTCTCATTTCCAAAGCCTCGAAGTGAATTAAAGGTAACATTAATAGAATCAAAAGACTTTAAAAAACATTTTGTTCTAGATTTGTGTGTGAACGCAAGAGGGAAATAAAATAGCAGGCCTTATCATAAATTTTCTTGGACACAGCAATGGAAATGGTCCTGATCAGTTCGGCCAATTTGATGTTTACGAGTGCTTGCTTAATAAATGTTTAGTACCAAAGTGCATTAAGCTGGAGGATTTAGGACTAGGCAGCAGAAAGACCTGTTTTTTGTATGAGCACCTAATAATGCACCTTTCAACTAGAGAAGCTAGCTATAACATTATTAATGCACAGCAAGAGTGGTGGAGATGGAGACAAATCGCAGACATGAAGCCAGTCTCAGACATAAACAGTGGGGCATGCCATGGTGTGTGTGTTTGTGTGTGTTTTTGTCCGAGAGAAGCAGATGGACGGAGACAAAGTGGTCACCTATGTGTGCGTATGACTGTCTGTAGGTGTCGAAGAATATATGTGTGCGTATGACTGTCTGTAGGTGTCGAAGAATATATGTGTGTGTATGACTGTCTGTAGGTGTCGGAGAATGTATGTGTGTGTGGCAGACGCCCGGCTGAGTGTGAATGAGCAGAATGTAAGTCCCAGTGCCTGTGTGTATACGTTTCCCACTGTTGATTTAAAAGCCCAGTACCAGTGAAATGTACACAGAGGCCTGTTTGTGCAAAGCTAGAATGAATCACCCTCGCGTCCGTGTAAATCGCCTGCAAGCCAAACACTCTGGCAGCCTTTTATCCCCAGACGTGGTCCAGCTCACCGCAGCAGGGCTAAAAGCGGAGTGGGACAGGCCCGTGTGTTGTGAGGAGCTGTCAGAGGACTCCAGTCTTTCATGGCTCTGGATGGGGAGATGTGGCATGGAGTCAGGTTGCCATAGACAAACTCCAGAGAGCAGAGCACGTTGACTGTAAACTGTTTGTGGTAGGTTGGCAGGAGACTGGATGAAGTATGGCTTGTTTAAACGCCGGTGGTCCCTGAATCTGTGGTCACTGGGCCTGGCTGAATGGACGGTGGCCTGGATGGTCAAATTTAGGGCACTGTTACACTGCGGTTGTAGAGATTGGGTTAACCATTGTGGATGCTGCTGTCTGTGGGAGAGATAATAACATTGCATTTCCCCCCCTGTAACTTTCAAACAGCATCATGTATGAGAGTCAGTGGGGTCTGCCTGCAGCAGTGGCACACATTGGATCCACATGCTAAGCATTATTCTAAAGTGATTAAAGGTAGCTAGTGATTTAGCGCTTCCAGGCACAACTCTGTTTATTAGGAGCTGCAGGATGATGTTAGAGGAAAACGGGTTTGGCTCTCACACTGGAGTTTAATGCCCCAGCAGATCTCTGGTAACCACACGGCATAATTGCGGGACTAACCATCAGACCACCACGATGATGAAAGTCATACTCGACACACATGTTTCATTATCACCACCATGTATAGGCATGATGCTCAGCTCTGGATGAATACTGCATAATAACCACAGTGCAGTGCTACAAAACTGGTTATTATCGACATGTCTGTCTTTGATAAAGGGGAATAACAGATGTAGAAATGCCAAATGTCAGCAACCGTGGCGATGGAGTTTTTGGAAAGTTCGTCTGACCCAACCTGACACAGGCATGGCTGCCTGCAGGAGGGCATGTTTTCTCCCCCGTCCTCCACATCTATAGGGATCCATCCAAGCAATCACAGCATCAAGGGCTAGGAGCAAAAGAAAACATATTACCCTGAGATAGCCATTAAAAAGCCCAGCTCTTTTCCCCGGGACACAACAGGGGATTCAGTTAAAGCTTTCCGGACCCACGGCTGGAAATATGCAAAACACACACACCCCTCCTCTTCCTGTGGCTCTTGTTCCTCCTGCCCTGTTGGCATTGTCACAGGGGTGGAGTCAGTGAGCGTGGATGATATGGAAAAGGTCAACAGGGTTTAAAAATGGACTCTGCAGGGCATACAGGATTTTTGGACTGACAACAAAGGTATTTCCTGAGACTTTTCAGAAAGGTTACAGTTACAGACAGTGGGGACGGTTGCTGGATGTCTGCCAGAATATTCCTCTCAGAACATTTACTCATTAAAACTTTGATCCTGTCATATTTTCCAATGCCATTAATCAGGTTTGGAAACAAATTTATGCATACAAGAGTTTGGCCACATTCCCAAATCGCACATTGCTGAATTTAATTATAACTCATTTAAAATATCTCCCAAAATACATCATAAGAAGATTAACAGGAACAAAAAGCAATAAATAAATACATTATCCCCTTCCAGCTCTCTCGGGAAAATATTTAAACTGCTGCTGCTTCTTTTCTTTGTTTTTCAGTGGAGGAGTTGTTCATGTGTGCTAATTCAAAGATAATTCCTTGATGGGAACATCCATCCAAGAATAGTGAGTGCTATGTACACCACCAGATATGTACAACAGCACATGCTTTACATTCACAATGAAACACTAGACCCCTTCCCATTTCTTCTAAATTAGTTTTGCTCCAGAGGTAAGAGATTTGCTAATACATATGCTTTTTGATAAGTTTGGACATGAATCCATCTACATTGCTGGTTATGCATGTTTCAATGTCATTGTATAGTATTTAAAATACTGCAAAATACATAGGATTTAGTGTTCAAAAGTGAGATTAGGCTTCACAAAAGACAGTGGTAAAGCAAAAATAAATTCATGCAAGAGAGGGTGATCCAACGTAATGATGCGGTTATTTCAGCTTTTACCCCAGAATCAGCCAATACAATAATGCAGATAAATTCAGGGAGTCTTATTTTGAATGACAACCTGCTATTTTACAGTAGCAGTACTTTTTCTGTACATTTGTATTCATAAAACATAGTATTCTGTCAACTGTCCAATGTATTCTCCCACCTCCACAGTTTTACCGTGAGTTTTACTGTGAGTTGTGACAGCTATTATTAAGTTTACTATCACTGGATTTATGTTTAGTATTTGTTACCTTGTAATCTCATATAATTCATCTCTTCACACAGAGGAAATGTGTTATTATCAGTTGGAAATAGTCATACATCACAGTGG
Organism: Oplegnathus fasciatus; assembly: GCA_003416845.1. Taxonomy (NCBI): domain Eukaryota; kingdom Metazoa; phylum Chordata; class Actinopteri; order Centrarchiformes; family Oplegnathidae; genus Oplegnathus; species Oplegnathus fasciatus. The sequence continues at coordinate 1,390,116 of NTHP01000022.1, forward strand.
AGCTAGATGTTGTGGGATAACATACAGATGGGTCAATATTGACAAAAGGCTAACTGAGGACATGTCTTGCAGGGCAGCAGCCTGAGGCCCACAATGGGCCCACTGAGCTGACACAGAAACAGTTCGTTTGGCCACAACAACCTGACGGCCGCTCCTAGTGAGAGGCCAGTTCAAAGAGCCGGGCTTTTGTTTGCTATGCTCGCACTGTCTTCCTGTTAGGGGCTGGGCTCTCAAAGAAAACAAGGGCAGTGGCTCACCAGATGTGTACATCTGTGCGTGTGTGTCCTGTCCGCAGGCAAAAACACACATTTGACCATTCAGGGAGAATGTTTTATGATGCTGAAAATGAATAAAAACTTGAAGAAAAGGCATCTCAGATTTTATGGAAAGGGTTATTAGTTTTTAAAACACACACAGCGTGTGTGCCCACTCTGTCATATGTTCCTTTATGCTGGCGCATGATGCTGACTGAAAATGGTTTGGTGTCATTAGTGACCTCAGAATTAGCAGCTCCAAAAATAACACACTGATGCCGGACAGAAACAGACATATTACATGCGAGGTTTCTAAGAATAAGCTCTACTCTGGAGGACTGGTATCCTTAATTTGAGGGGTGATAAGGCAGCCAGTTGTGTCCTTTTTTCCATTGCACACATACATTGTGCGAACACACACTCATGCATACACACTCACACACAAATGACCCCATGTCTGGCCTGTGTATCTGCTAAACTGAGTGAGGCCTCCAGAGAGCTTCAGATTGGATCTCAGTAGACCTGAGTATGCACACACACACACACACACACACACACACACACACACACACACACACACACACAGAGTACATAACATGCACACACAGCTCACAGCTTACACACCTATCTTACACAGGCAAGCTTCTGTACTCCACCCTTTACCTAACTTGCATCTCAAAATTCACATTACATAAATAGATGCTACATCTCCCTCTCCAAGCTGAATTTGGCAAAAAGAAATAAAGTGTCTCTCTTTACTGTTCAGAGTAGTGATGCATTGATCTGATACGCCAGATCTGTACGGGCACTGATACATACTGGGTATGATGTGACTGATTCATATTAAGTACAGTTTCTTCGTCAATATTATTATAAAATTCAGTGTTTTTGCTAGCAGTCACATTCATTCAGTCATGGCAGGCCATCAACTCAAGTTTTTAGTGTGACAGCAATCCCTGGCCTCCTGTTACCTTACATAAAAATGAAAGAATTAAATACAAGAATTCCACACAGTGAGGTAACAGAATTTTAATTTGGGAATACAGCAGGAGAGCACTGGTACTGGATCAGCACTCGGTACTGGCAGATACACTGGGTTGAGATATTGGAATTGATATCAGAATTGTTGTTGAAAAGTTGGATAAGTGCATCTCTAGTTTAAAGTAACTGTTTAATACAGCTCCATGTTTATTTTACTTGTAGCAGACTTCTGTCTCAACTACAACAACATTTGCTCTTATCCTGTAGAATGAAAAAAGATCTGGACACTTTTGATAATGTACATATTTCACACATTCATCTTCTTTTTATGTATTTTGGGCTTTTTTAATGCTTTTATGAGACAATGGATAGTAGAGAGCAGACAGGAAATGAGGGGTGAGAAATGACATGCAACAACATGTAAGGTCCCCTGCGAGAGTCAAATCAGGGAGGTTGTGATTACCTGGGCCACCACTGTACATACTCTCATAAAGGAACCTTACATAATACAACAAGTGCAAAAAGGGGACAAGACAAATGTTTCAAACATCAGACCGATCTCGGGCTTACAACAATCTAAGCCAACATACAAACTGTCAGATTGTTATCAGGTAATACCATTTGGGTTATTGCTCTACTAATTTCCCAATACATGCTACCATTCTGGTACAGTATCTCACCTAATCACTTACTTACGACTGCAACAAGATCATGTCACAACAGTTCATCTATGGACAATATATCAACACAGAGAAAGGCACCTCAATGTGGCAAACAGATGCATAGGTACTCAGATATAAGTTGTAGGATACAAGCTGTAGGACCTCCAAACATGTATAACGTATTACAACTAGTATCAATATATTCTCAAAGTCAAACGAGGCTAAATCTCAAGTCGGACATCTCATAATGAAAGTAGGTCCAGAATTTTTTTTTTGTCCATTTGAATGTGAGTCACATGAGGAGGTTAAAGGGTCAACAACATCAGAGCAACAGGGAGCTTTACAGGGGAGATCAGCAGGCCTCTCCTCTGCTCTTTCTGCTGTTTTTACTACCACCTTAATGACTTAAATTGTGTCCAATTAAGCAGAGCTGGAAAGAAGCATCCCCGCTCTCAGTCGTCAAGAGTTCCCTCTGTGCTGTGGCACTGGAGCATGTGTTTAATTAGAACGCTCTAAAAAGACTGTAACGGAGTGTTTCTCAGGAATGTTAATCATTAGTGGGATCCTGACTGAGCAGCTCTTAACTGTTTCAGAGTATTGTTGGATTCCATGGTTTGCCTTTTGAAGCCGCGCGGCTCAGGAAAATGCTTCCACGTGTGGGAATTGCCAACTTTCCCTCTCTTTTTTTTTTAAACCTCATCCTCTCCTACAGCGACTTGCTCATAGCACTTACGCCCGACTATTGCCTGTTTTGTTAGGGCGGTCTCAGTCATGTGTTCGTTTGAGCCCGGGGCTGGAAACACACAGGAAATAGTTTTCTTGCCATATGAAGGATATAGTGTTGAACTTTGAGGAAAGTTAAAGAGAAAAACCCAGATGTGTGAGGTGTGAGGTTTGAGTGCTGTGTGAGTTAGACCTTCTGAAAGTGTGAGGTCATAAGCTAAAACTTTAGTGAAGTCTTAAACATCGTAAGTGTTGAACCTGGACATTGACAGGGTGCTGTTTCAACAGGAGTGATCAAACCGTTTCACACAGCATGGAAAAACCTGACAGTTTTCCCGGTCATAGGGAACATTTTAAAGTTTCATTGAAGAAATAAAAAATGATGGTGAAAACTGAGACCTGTTGGTTGAACTCATTGGTTTAAGGTGTTAATAGGGCTGTTTTTTGTTTTATGTCTATATTCTCCCCAGTCTATCCATGGAGACCACACATGACAGGCTTTGCCCTTTGCTGATCCAGTGCTTTTGTCAGTGCAAGTGAGTAGTGTAAGAGCAGCCCATTCATCCTCAGCCCGCTCTGTGTGTAGACAGCCACAGGCTTTTGTTGAGTTATAGTGTCCTCAAATAAAGGGGCTTCCTCTCTTTAACAGCCCCAGGAGCTCTGTCGCTCCACTTCCTATTGTTCCCAATGAGGTCCGGCTTTTACAACTAGGTGAGAGGGTGTCAAATTGAGGGTGAAATATGAGCTGTCCCAATCGTACATCTCTGCGATGTTTGGCAAAGCAGTTAGACAGCGGTGTACTTCTGATTAAGTGAAGAAACAACCAGCGTGCTGACACCAGGCTTTGTTCAGCAGAGATGTGTTATGTCATGTATTACAGGTTACTCCATGGAAACTGGACATTCATCTTGTATTACATCATACATGACACAACAGGGTTACAGCAAATTAAATAAAGCAGAAATAAATGGGCAGAGAAGTAATATATTCATAGGTTGCTTCCATGAAATCAGGGCCATTCAAACTGACATCATCTGCTTACCAAGTTTTATGTTGTTTGGTTTTATACAATAGCATTACATAGTGTAATTTAATAATTAAACACAGACAGCCTTGTTATGGATTTAGGATTTAAGTATTGTGACCCTTTTTGTTGCTGTTTGGCAAGTCAGAAAATTTGATTTTCAGTCAGAGTTGAAAAGTTCAGAAGTAACCATATCTCATTACCAATTTAATCTTGAATCCTTTCCTTTTTTTCATTTTGATTTTTCCTATTCAGCGCACTTGAGAAACACATGATCTTTGGTGAGGTCAAGTGTCAAGTGAGTAGATATTTCTCTTTAATTTTTTACAAATGTCTCTTGTCAGAAACTAAGCTTAGATCTAAGCATTGCCCTCAGCTGCCTCCAACGTGTCAGAATGAAACAGTAAAAGGGGTTATGTGAGGGTTATAGGGCTAACAAGCCCACAGTCTGACCTGAGTTTGTCAGCGCCAATCTAGCTAAGTCAATATCAATGCGCTGACTGCTCCACCAGTTGACCTTTTCCTCCCTCTTTCAAGGCGTAAAAAGGATTGTTGTTACAGTAGAGTGATAGGCTTTTATTGGCCTTTATAACTGAGGCTTTTGTTGGGCCTGTGTCCTGCTAATACCCGTCGGCAAGTCATTTAAACCTTGAGAATGCCTACTTTTTATAAGGTAGCTCACACACCAGTGAGAGCTGTTCTCAACAATGGCCATCAGTGACGGTAAGTTAGAGACTGACCTTCCCTTTGCCCCCTTTGGTACCCCAATTTATGGCATTTCTTGGGACTTAAATCTCTCATTTAAACATGCTAGTGTCCATCTTTACACAATGTTTCACACAGGGATTACATGCTTACTGTGAGATACAGCATTCAGCTTCGACTAGATGCTTTGCTTTATGGGTCCCCTTCTTCAAGGACGTGTTTGGGCCAGAGAAGAATGCAGCTTTATCGTCGGGCGTTGGTTCTGATGATGATCATCCCTGTCCTGTCATTGTCAGGGCATGCTGGTCATGGACTACCTCGCCGCTAGCACAAGGCTTTTTTTTTTTTTT
>NTHP01000022.1:1394893-1445351 GCA_003416845.1 Oplegnathus fasciatus
TTTTTTTTACAGCGGTGAGAAGGTGCAGACCAGGTGTGAGGTGCTGTTCAGGTCGTTGTGGCTATGACAGGGGAATGGGCTGTAAAGCCCCGGGGCCATAGATTTATGGGTCATCTGGTGCTCTCTAAGGTCAAAGGTCAGGGATGCATGACTTGTTCAACTTGATATTATTCAACTGTCTGAGGCAAACCTTGAACTGTGCAGCCAGCTACTTCTAACTATAGGGTTGTATGATCTCAGGATGTTGTTATTCTACAGGTTCCCGTTTGAGAGACTTAAGATAATCTACAGATGCCTTTAAATAGTTGGACTTAGTTGAACTTAGGTCATTGTCAAAGGCCACAGATTCTCTTTTGCAGTTTCAGTGTAAGACACATTTGAACTTCAAACATATCTGTGATTGCTCCTTTTAACTTTTACGTTACTCAACTTTCTTCAAAATCTGCAACTTTGAAATGAGAAGAAACTGATTAAGGAAGGGCAGCTGTGTCCATTAAGCTTCAAATGTGGCAAAATCTTGCATTAAATAAACAAGTAATTCATTTCTACATTTTGGGGAAATCAGGCACAATTCTGTTTACTCGTACTGGCATAGCTGAATAAGCTCTGCAACTTTTGTCCAGATAAGTTTACCATCTTAGCTTTGCATTTCATGAATGCCCCCCCCCCAAAGGCAGGATGCTGTGTTGTCCCTCCCCTCTAAGAATTGCTAATGGAGCAGGGTGCAGAGTCTTTTGGACCAGCACAAAGGCCTGAGGTTTGCTGTGAAAGGGTGCCTCTCCTCCCTGGCCTTGGCTGCTACAATGGCTTTGTCCCCACACCCACACACACCTACGGTACATGCACCATGCGGGCGTCTGTAAGCCCCAGAACATCAATCAGCAATTTATTTAATTATTTTTTCTGATAAAACATTCTTTTCACTAAAAGGAACATCAACCTGTCTAAGCTGCATTTTTTTATTTAAATGACAGTGAAATGATGGTCACCATTCACCGCCCGCTGCAATACTTCAGCACATAATGGTGTGAATGTGCAAGGATGGAAAAAGTGCCTCAGCCGCTGTCAGTCATGCACAGCTGAGCTAAACAAGGCATGAATAGCCATGTTTTTGCCCTTCTTTTTTGGCTTTCAACATATCAGCCGAACTAGCATTGAATATGCTGTGACTTTGTCTCAACTCTGTAGTGCTTCTTCCATTTGCATTGCTGTGAAGATAATTTTTTTCAAACAGTTTCACTGCTACAAAACAGTTTTGACCTTTGTGAACCCTATTATATCAGCCCCACTTAAAAACCCCACAGTGTAAATGCTTCACGCATGTTCACAGAATTACACCCTGACGTCATCGCCACAAAATTACACAGCTGCTAAAATGTTAATAAAGAAAGCAATTCTAGCTGTTTGATAGATTCCTTGCTTCCTAGTAAAATGTTCTACTGCTTTGTTTTACGGTCTTTAAGTATGTTAACCCTTTACAGCAAACCTTATGTTGAAAAGGATGAACTTTTTAGTTCTCTTAGACACAATTATGTCCACTATAAAACATGTCGTTTTGAGAGAAAGTCACACTTTGACATTGCAACCAGACAACCACAAAAGGATGCAAAAGGTGCAACTGTCCAGAGTTTGACCTGAACTGGTCACTTTTGTTTTCTGAGGCAACAGGAAGAGAATCACACTCGGACATTCCTGCAGAGGTGAAGGAGAGGCAGAGGTCAACTGCGTTCTTCCCGGGGAGTTTCACTGGATGGACGATTCCCATAATGTAGTTACATTGTGCATTTTGCATGACTTAACAAAGTTGAGCTGAACAATGTTGGACATTTTTAACTCAGACAATTTTAAGCTGATGATAACAGCGTTGTGGTTAAAGTAATTTCTTTGTAAAGGCCTTGTGTGATTCACATGTCAGAGGCCTGATAGCTGGTCTCATTCAGACTTGCTGACATCATGTTCAGTTGGAGGGAAGGGTTATATGAGGCTGAGCCAGGATGTTGTAGATGGTAGGAAGCAATTTTTCGCAGCGGGATAAATAAAGCATCTTTTGTTCACTCGATCCAACAATCACTCTGTAATCATAAAGCTGTAGTTAACAAACAGCTCTCTGTAACTTAGTGACATTTTAGCGCTCAAGAGAAGAGAGACAAACCACCAGATAAACCAAAGCCTGACTGTAACGTTCACCACCTTCCCCACATCTTTGAGCTGTTGATAGGGAAGGAGAAAGAAGAATGTCATGTGAAAGCTGTTGTGGAGATGGGGCGGTCAGTGTGGTAAAACGAGCTCTGCCATCACTGATGTGCTACTTAAAAGTGCAGTTCCTGTGAGCTGAAGCTCTACCGGTGGTTCTCATTTGGAAGCATATGTTTGAAGTAGAAGGGGAGGGTCAGCGGAGGAGAGACGCCTCGCTCTTCCATACCCTGCCGTGACTGGCTGCTTTGAGGTTAAGGGGCCGGGCTGAGGTTAAGAGGGCTGGGTTGGGAGAGGGAGCAGGAGGAGGAGTGGTGGGTGAGAGAGACAAGGGTGGGATGACCATCTGGTTGAGCTCCTGCATGTACACGCACACGCACACACCCCTCTCAAACACTCTCTCCCACGCACTCAGACAGACATCTCCCTGACTTTTTACAGTCTTAGCCTTGATATGGGCTGTTACTGTGCTGACAGCTCTGATAGAGAAGGCTGACTGCTTCTGTCCTGGAATTAGAGCTCTGAGGATCTTGCATAGATATGGAGCCCAGAGGCTGGAGAAGAATCTAGGACTGGATATAGTGGTGATAAGATCCTTTTTCCTGCTCGCCTCAGGAGAGTTGGCCTACGTTAAGGTAAGACCAGCAGGGAAATGACTGAAGATGTAATCTGGGTTTTCAGAGGAATGTGCTTTGTTTGTAGTGAGGCAGAAAGAAAAACTACTTGAACAAGTGGAGTTGTTAAAGTGTTGCACCATAACTCATCCTGAACTGTTTTTTGGTACCTAATGAAACAAGCTTCTTTGACTCTGATGGAGGATTTGTAAAGTAAAAACATCTCTTGGATTATTTAGTTTAACAGGAGGGTGGTTTAATTATTAATCTGCATTCTGCATGATTCACAAGACATACAGCATACTACATGTATAGATGGAGCTCAGTGCAACTTTTGATCTTTGCTTAAGTCAAAGTCTGCGTTAAGAAGGACTTTTTCCCATTGAGGTGGTGTGAAGGGTGCCAATGTTCAAAGAGTTGATTTTAGGTCCCCTGTACTGCAAACTGAATTTACTGGGATGTAAATGTGTTTGATGTCTGCTGTGTGACAGCAGCACGTGTGTGTTGAGTCTTAGTTCAGTCTGGCCAGCACATGCAGGTGGTCTCCTTAGTGTAGATCTCTGTGGGGATGTCACTCCCATCCATTTGGTCTTGGAAAAACACTCCCCCCGGCCATGAAAGGAAGCCTCAATAAGCTGACCAAACTCCAGCCATGTAGCACCTCAACACTGCATAAACCAAGCTTCTCTCTGGGTCTCTTGTCAGCCGCACTCAGACTTTCAAGCAGCATTTCCACCTTGGCATTCTCAAGCTGATTGGATTCAAATCCTCTGTAGACAGAAATGCAGTGAATGAACATCATAAGTGTTGTTTTTCAGTCCTTTATTTTATGATGCTCAGTTGGTTTATTGGATCATTCAATTCAAAGTTTAACCTTAAATGCTGATGACTTAGTTATAGGTTTTAGGTTAGGTCATAAGGGTCTCAAGTTTTGTTTTTTTCACAAGGGTTACAACATGTTAAGCGCCAACAGTTTACCGGCTGTCTTTTGAAGATATTCCCAATACAAGGATAACAGGGGCCAATGATATGCTGCATATTTTTTTAAATTAAGCCATATCTTGTCTGACATAAAAACAGATTTGTCTGAGTTCAAGCTCAAGTAAGCAGGGACTATGAACAGAAAACCTTGTTTTTCTCTTCAAGTAGAGCCTATCCTGCATTGCTGAGCTCGCAGGAGCCAAGTTAAACATGTTGGGTCGGTCCAAACTGACAGAGAGCACTGTGTTGGGTTGTGTGCATGTCCATCATCCACTTCCTACAGGAATATAGACAGTAATTCAGACCAGAAGTTGCTTATTTTTCCTGTGCACTCTCTCAAGGGTTGTTAATCCAAAGCTCCACTGTCTGGATTTTGGGGACTCTGGTTAAAGTGTTGTTGAATACTCTTTAAAAATGTCACTGATGGCTATATTTATTGGTCAGTCACAGTATGAGGTCCTGTGTGAGGTTTATATCAAAGTGATAAATAACATTAAGCTATAGTTAATACATGATGCAAAGTCTCTGCTATGCTTTCTTAAAGCAAATCTGTGGTTATTTCGTTCCTTAATGAATCAAGTTTGAACCAAGTTGTTCATTGAGCTCCTGTTATACGGAGCTTGTTGGAATATACGCTTTCTGTGCAACAAGACTATCGGAGTCATTGTGCACTTTTTTTCTTGAACACAGGCCTCTTCATTCAATATCTTGTGGGATGTTTTAAAATCTTGATTCACTGGAAACCATTCAAGGCAAGCATGTGTTCCAGCTTCCCTCTTTCACCTGCCTTGACCTACATTTCATCTCCTTTGTGGAACAAGAGACATTAACATTTTCATACATGTCAGTCACCCCATTTTAGCCTCAGTCTGATAGCACCCCCACCACCCTCTGGCCCTCTGTGGGCAGATCAGTCAGATATGCGGTCCTGCAGCTCCCAAAGCCATGTTAACAAGCACCTTTACAAAAGAGTGAGGGGCTGTTAAACATTCAGGACTGCAGGGGTCTTGCTAGTGTGGGAGGAGGGCAGGGCAGGGGGAGTGGAACAGTGAGAAGGGGGAGAGTAAAAAGTAATCTCACAAACCATAGGTCCCTTGTTGGGAGAAAAACTTTAAAAGCCAGCACAAGTGATGAGTCAGTGACTTGGCAAGTCAGTATAAGCACGGTTAGTTAGTTGGCTCAGTGCTTCTGTCATTCAAAAAGTTAAGGAAGTGTTCTGGGCAAAGTTGGAGGAAATGAACTGCATGACATCTAAAGGAAAAATTAGCATGCAAGCAGATGTGGTGTGGAGAAAGGGGCTTTGCCTCACATCGAGCCGTGTACATCCTTTATTCCTCTTTGCGGGTCTGGCTTAAGTTCAAGACATTCCTGTGAGTCAGGTTTGGCTGTGTGATACATCCTTGCAGAGACTTGGCCAACATGTGAAAGCAAACATCTTTCTAACAAATGTAGTGCATGAGTGAGTCTGTGCCTGATAAAATGTGAGGCTGTGAAGTTGGAGTCTCTTGGCTCCTGACTGAACCTGCCTATAGTTAGCTATCTCCCACGTGAAACCCAAGCTGCTCTCAAACAAGGCCACATTTTTGCAGGTTATTTTGGTCTCATTTGCAAGTCAATAGATTCGAATAGGACAAGAGAGTGTCTTATTTCTCGCCCCTCTCTCGTCTGAAGACAGGTTATCTGGGTTTGAGGGCTTTAACTGTCATGTATGAGGAGATAACCCACCACATCTTCAGGAGGAAAAAAGAGACTTAAAGGGAGATAAACAGGCTCTTGATGGAACAGGCCTTCAGTGGATTCCTTCACAAAGGCACCATTGTTCAGGACATCAGAGGCATTTTAATGGGACATGTCATAAGCCAATCCGCCTGACTTGACACTTTGTGGTACAATGCACGCACAAATTCCAAAAAAAAGCCCATGAATCCACTGCCACCACTATCAATAACACATAACTCTGTTAGTCTTTGACTGTGCAGGCTAGAGCAGGGCATGCCAGTTGTTGGCAGTGGTGAGGCCACGGGGGCTGACTTGTCCTTGAGGAAGATTGAGTTGATATGAATGGCCAGTGGACGTCTGCTCTGGCATGCCGTGTGTGCAGCAGTTAATCATCCACAGCAGGGTCTGGTGTGCCACTATCTCAGAAAGAGTCGTCACTAAACGAGAAGCAGGGCACATGAGCATACAGCTGAGTCTGACAGGGTGTTTATGTTGCTGTATGTGTGTGTGTGGACAAGCTTAACCCAGAGTAACTTGTGTCTATATGTTTGCACGCCTGTGTCTATGTTGGCTTCAGCATAAATGTGTGCATTCCCTCTTCATGTATGCATAGGAGCTGCACACTCCCAGGGGCAGCCAAGCATATATATCATTCCAGGAGAGAGCGCAGATTTTCAGGCCCCTTTACTGTCACGCCGGTGTTCAAAGGCTGCACTCGAGTGTGTCTGGTTTTCTCAGCTGTCTCTCCGTGGCCCTCGGTGCCCTTGCTGGCCATAGGGGGTGGTGGCTTGGGGGGAGGTGGGGTAAGGGCCAGGCTGCTGGACGCTGGCTGGGCTCCCATTTGATCTCAGCTAGAGCCCTTGGCCTGTGAGAAATGACCACAACTGGACACACATTCATCATCTCCGTGTCTGCTTGGTCCTGCAAAGCTTACAGCAGCTCAGGAAATTAAGTAGGCTTACAGGAGTAATTTGGTTAGTAACTAACAATTATTCATGATTAACCTAAACAAATAAAGTTTTCAAATTGATTTGCTTCACAAATCTGAGCTCAGTGCCATTCACTTGACAATTAAGATTACATTAGTTCAATGATTTTTTTCTCCAGCTATGCACTGGTTTATTTAGTTAGTCTTTGTTACTACTGCAGTACAGTCATGTCTGTAAATGAGTGGATGTGTAGAAAAGCATTAGTGACTAAGGCCACCACACACATAGGTCAACACTGTGCCGGTCTTTGATTTTTCTCCTTCTATTGCATTGTCAGTGTCTAACCGAGTATCAGTTGACCCCATCCATCCACGTCCCCTTCTATCCATCTCTCCCTCCAACTGCTTCACCTGTCTGGCATTGTTCTTTCCATCTAAAAGATGAAAGGATGATCAGACACTCACTGCAGCAGGTTGGAAAACAAACAAGTCCAAAGAAAAAGGGGAGATGAAGGGAGACACCAGGCTTGTGGACATTCCCCATATGGTGGCCATGTCTTAAGGCCAGACTTGTGTTTATACAGACCTCAGGCTCAACTGATCAAGCCAGCATCATCTCCCATGTGGTGGCCCCTCTTGGGACATAGTATGACGTAACACCTCAACAGGCTGAATGATGACTTGTTCAGACCTAAGCTCCACAGATAAGGTGAAACCTAAAGATTTAACGGCCTGTGTCTGGTGTTGTTCTTGCTTTTAACTTGATGGCAAAGTGAATTACAGTATTGGAAAGGAATGTGAGGTCTGTGAAACATTGCCCAAGACTGGGCGTACATATAAGCAACTCTGAATTCACTTTGTATTTATGAATAGCTAACTGCTTGTTATTGTCACTATAATGAGATCGGACGTCACCTCATGAAGCTGGGAATTTCCTAATGGTCTCTATATCCTCAAAAGCCACATGAGGAGGGCACATGTTTAACTGCCACCATAATAGCAGTGAAAGGGTATAGTTCTCTTTATGAGTGTCTTTATGAAGTAGACTCATCACCAGAAGTGAACCAAGAAAAGCTTGCTCAGATACCATAATGGGCTTTTGAGGGGGGCTGTGGGCCTCATGAAAGAGACAGTGATGGTGTGATTCAGCTGGTGGTTAACATTTAGTGGAATGGCATTAACATGAGAGATGGATTAGATGGAGTGAGGATAGCATTATGTGGGGATTGGTTGATGTAATGGCTTGTTAACCAACATTTCTTTTTCTTGTCTACTTCAATCCTCCCTCCTCTTCCTATCCTCACCCCAATTCCTCTTTCTCCCCCCCCCCTTCCATTTTTTGATTTGTCTGTCTAGTAAAAAGAGAGTCTGATGAGCCTGGCAAGTGCAGCAGTGTCGGCGGCAGGCTTCCAGGGTGGGGCACGCCAACGAGACTTGATGATGGAGCAGAAAGTCAGTAAGCTAACCTCTGGCTTCCAACGAAGCTCCACCTCCGATGATGACTCAGGCTGTGCGCTGGAGGAGTACGCCTGGGTACCACCTGGCCTTAGGCCTGAACAGGTGAGCAAAATGTTACTTACAAAGGACTATTGTTATTGCTACAGTTCAGGAAATTCATGAAGGCATTCTAAGCTGAGCTTAAACAAGCCTGCTTAGTTTGGATTTGGCCTTCTTGTACTACAATGAAAATTTACAGCACAATATTGTTCTCTTCAATTGTGGTACCTATTTCACTGGCTCACAGATCATTATTACCCCAAATCACCACAGTGAATAATGATGTATCCTCCTTACAGAGAATAAAAACAGCTCTGACCTAATTTTAACTCCCTTCTAGCCCATTTGCCTGGCCCAGATAAGTGCCATTCAGCACATTACTGAATAACATAGCAACTAGAGTCTCTGGGTAATGGCACCTATGGGACAGGCAACATATTTCATAAAACTTCTGCTTGGTCCCTTTGTTTGAGGCTTGAGACTTGTCAGGCTTTACCAGGCAGCCACTTACAGACAGGATGTGTGTACTTTTATTTACAAACTGCGGTATGGCAATGTCTGCTTGTGATTATCAAAGATCTGTTACGAGGAGGACTTCGTGGGTTGAGCCTTCTGCTGCTGGCAGGATCAGGAATCAAGGGGCCGTCTTTTAACAAGCCGTCTCCTCCACAAACACAGGCAGAGCTGTTAGTTGTGTCCGCAGGGCAGCCAGTGTGATGTGGCACTTTTCCCAAATCTGCTGCATTTTTCCTCCTCTCTCCTCATTTCTCTCTCTTTTCTTGCTGTGTTTATCTCCTCCTCTCCATGTCTCTCCATCCCATTTCCCTTGTTAAACAACACACATGGAAGCAATGAGAGGGAGATGGGCACGAAGAGATGGGTTCACAGTAACAGTGAGCCTTAAATCTCAAACATGCAGGACCTTTTGTTTTGGAGATGCATGGGTCAACTGTAATGTCTTTACTGCAGCCATTTCCCTGAATGGGCCATGTATTATGGGTCATCATTACAGTGAAGAAACACATAGGGCCTGGGTGATAGCTGACTGTTCATCAGCCCCTAGGGAGGTGGATGAGGGGTAATAGCAGCATGAAAATGTGCATAATTTATGGCGGGGGGGCAAGCGCTGGGTTGATTGTCAGGGTAAATTGCTGTTACCCCCCCTCTAGACAGCCAAAGCTGCAGGAAGCCCCCCCAACACACAAGACAAGCACATCCCACCTCTTTATCTGGCCGTCTGTAATAGCCCCTCCCTCGTAAAGTTTAGTTTTCAGTGGTCAGCCCCAAGGGTCAAAGTGCCACTGTGACAGGCTGCTTTGTCCTGTCCCTATAGAGACAAGCATATGACTGGAAGATACAACCTTTAAACTGATTTGACCTGTTGACCTGTTTTGACTTGTTTAGTACAGATTTATGAAGAAAATGGTTCTTCCAGTGCCATCATCAAAGAGCATTGATGCTATGTGTTGTCCTTTTGGAATAAAGCTGATTTGGGGGTTAGGAAAAACTCAAGCAAACACTTTGATTCCACAAAGTCAGTCTTCCATACATTTCACACAGAGCTGTCCCAGAATGTGTCTCATCACCCCTTGGAAAAGAATTTGTGTTCATAAATATGACTCTGTCCAAGATCATAACAATAATATACTGCTGCAGTTCAATTGGTGAAATGTTGGGTTTAAAAAAGCTCAACTTCTTGGGGAACCAAAAAACAGCTCTATGTTCGTGACTGATGACCACACATTCTTGAAAATATATAATTTGGAATGGGTTTAATTTGTCTTGTGTGTGGATTCATTGAGCGTTTCAGTCAAACTAAAACAGTTTTTTGCCTCATCGTGTGATGTATTTAGATTTTTTAAAATGTTTTTCAGTAGTGTCACCAAAGCCTAGTACCTAGTCTTTCTCTAATTTGGCTTTGTGTCAGACAGTGTTCCTATAACTAATCTCCTTACTCAATGCCATGATTTCCCCAGGTCCAGTTATATTTCTCCTGTCTGCCCGAGGATAAGATCCCCTATGTGAACAGTCCAGGAGAGAAGTTTAGAATAAAGCAGCTGCTCTACCAACTTCCACCGCATGATAATGAGGTGAGAATATTTTGTGCACATGTGCATAAATCAAGTATCATAAAATTCATCCCAGCAGGTCCTCTCATTTACGCCACGGCTGCAGAAAAGATCCCCTCTCCATTTTGTTTGAGTAGCCATATCTGTTGCTGCCCCCTAAACCCACAGCATTAACAGCCTCACCATCTCCATGCCATCCCGCTAATGTGAGGCCTTGGCATTCACGTTGACATCACACCGGGGGATTTTTGTTCCACAGTCTTGTAGACATGTAGTGTGGGCACAATGTGACTTTTGACTTGATGATTTTATGATGTTTGCCGGTAGCCCCCACCAGCAGGATTCCTGTCATAGCAGTGGTTTTTACGAGGACTGCTCAGCGGGAGAGAGGGATGCTGGTTGAAAGAGGCTTTATGTGATGCCACCACCACAGTGGCACCACAGTTCGACTTGGCTGTCTCTCTTCCTTTGTTGCCCATACCCTTGATTTCACTCTAAACACAGGCCTTGTTTGTGTAAACGTCTGCTTTCCCTCTTGTTAAGGCTTTGGGAAACATCAAAAAGGCCTGTTGTAAAAATGATGTTCTCAATCAGGGACTGTGGGTGGAGATATGTAGGGGGTGTAGGAAGGGCAAGCTGGGGTCAAGAGTTGCCTTTGTTCAGCATGCTCTGGTATGCACTCTGCCCTCTCTCATACTTACCTAAGTTTATAACCTTTTATTAGTGGCAGACAATCTTGCAACTGGATATTTCAAGAGGTGTGATATGAAAAGGTCTCTTGAATCACTTCTTACCCATAATTTATCACTTTCCTTCCCAGGTGCGTTACTGCCAGTCCCTCAGTGAGGAGGAGAAGAAGGAGCTACTTATGTTCAGTGTCCAGAGGAAGAAGGAAGCACTGGGGAGGGGCACAGTGAAACTGCTGCCCCGCAATCTTCTGAACAGCATTTGTGAGCATGTACGTTCCCTGTCTTGCATCTATTATTTACAACTGCAAATGTGGAGAGGGCTGGGAGAGTGGTGGTGGTCTGAAGTTGTTTTGAAGCCAAGGACCGAGCTCATATTCTTTCAAAATCCCAAAGCCTTTTTCAACTATTGTACTGAAAAATGATTTGCTGCCCGTCCTCTGTACATCTCCTCCATGGGTATTTGGCTAATCTGGATCCAGTTTTAGCTAAAAAACCCAGAGGGGAAGCTGAAATTAAGATCTCAATGTCAGCCATGCTATTAAAGAGATCCCTAATCACAAGCTGGATTTGCAGGCATGCAAACTAAAGTCTTCTCTGCTGAGTAGTTGGGAGTGGTTCAAGACAGTGTTTCACTTAGTATTTAAAATTATCGTTGAGCAGCCAGAGGGTGCACAGAAACCTTGTCAAAACACTTGGTGTAGCTCTCCACTACACATCAATGCTTTCTCTTGTTTTCTTTTTTTAATTGCTTCTCCTATCCAAAGTCACTGTAGTTGATTTGAAAAGTCATGTCCTCATATGATGCACTGGTCAGTCGGCCACTCTGGGACTGCAGTTAGGACAACCCGATGGGCTGGCACACACGGATGGGCCACATATTTACTCCCTCATCGACAGAGCAAATTGATTTGGAAGTCATATGATGTTCTAGTTTCAATGGGCTGAACTTTGTGTTACATTTGGAGCAAATTTGGGCTTGAAGCCACAACTATGTCCATTCAGTTGTGTGATAGATGTAATTGCCTATGCGTCATTACAGGATGTGATAGTCAACCATGTGATCGTGTCTGCATTTTGCAGTGTGGTGAAAACATCAACGGTGGAGAAATGGCAGTATTCACCTCAAGGGCAGGCCCTGGGCTGTGCTGGCATCCTGCATGCTTTGCCTGCTCCACATGCAGCGAGCTGCTGGTGGATCTGATCTACTTCTACCATGACAGAAAGATCCACTGTGGAAGGCACCATGCTGAGTTACTCAAACCACGCTGCTCAGCCTGCGATGAGGTAAAACCACATTACTGAAATACTCTGAAATACTCTATTCCTCTGGGATAGCAATAACATTATATCTCCACTGTCTTGAATAAATCCAACATGAATATATAGACTGATGACAGCCAGGAAGGGAAAATATTGCAGTTTTGTCTCATCTAGTGTGCATCTGTGTCTACAGATTATCTTTGCTGATGAGTGCACGGAAGCAGAGGGGCGCCATTGGCACATGAAGCACTTCTCCTGTTTTGAATGTGAGACAATTCTGGGAGGCCAGCGCTATATCATGAAGGATGGCAGACCATACTGTTGTGGCTGCTTTGAGTCTCTCTATGCAGAGTACTGTGAGGCCTGTGGAGAACACATTGGTGAGATGATGATTTTCTAAAATAAGTTAAAATAAAACACCCATCATGATTGTCTAGCCTTTTGAGTAGTATTGCTAACCATCACAGCATTTCCCCTTTTCCAGGTGTTGATCATGCTCAGATGACCTATGATGGGCTCCACTGGCATGCCACTGAGAGCTGCTTCAGCTGTGCCCAGTGTAAGAGCTCTCTACTGGGCTGCCCCTTCCTGCCACACCAGGGCCGTATTTACTGCTCCAAGGCCTGCAGTCTTGGGGAAGATGTGCATGCCTCTGACTCCTCTGATTCTGCCTTCCAGTCAGCACGCTCGCGTGAATCCCGCCGCAGTGTGCGCATGGGCAAAAGCAGTCGCTCAGCTGACCAATGCAGACAGTCGCTCCTCTTCTCACCCTCTGTCAACTATAAGTTCCCTGGCTT
The DNA here is from genome assembly GCA_003416845.1 of Oplegnathus fasciatus. Classification (NCBI taxonomy): domain Eukaryota; kingdom Metazoa; phylum Chordata; class Actinopteri; order Centrarchiformes; family Oplegnathidae; genus Oplegnathus; species Oplegnathus fasciatus. The sequence goes on from NTHP01000022.1 coordinate 1,407,641, forward strand.
TAGTGGAAACGCTGACGACACCCTGACCAACAAGCTTGCCCACATGAACTTATCTGATGAGCATTTCTGGAGGGGACGTGGTGAGGAGGCTGAGGCACCTGAAGACCAGGAGGAGGAGTGGGCCGAGCATGAAGACTACATGACTCAGCTGCTATTAAAGTTTGGGGAACATGGGGTCTTCCAGCAAGCCACTGACTCCAGACCCATGGATTTCTGGATTGCCGAAAAGGATGCCAAGTCAAAGCAGGAGTCTTCAAAAGTTGGCAGTGGTGGTGGAGGAGGAAGGGGGAGCCTGGCCAGTAAGAAGTACCAGGCTGACATGTACTGGGCCCAGTCACAGGATGGGCTAGGGGACTCAGCCTACGGTAGCCACCCAGGCCCAGCAAGCAGCAGAAAGATCCAGGAGTTGGAACTGGATCATGGGGCTGGAGGAGGCTTCCAGGGAGAGGAGCCACAATGGTATAATGACTCTTTGGAGTGTATCACGGATGAATTCAAGAAGACAGATCAGAGTGTCCGAGACTCTATGGACTCACTGGCACTCTCCAATATTACCGGTGAGTAGATGTGACACGATACATCAGATCTTAGAAAATAACCTTTCATGTGATGGCAATGGTTGGTTTTTAAAACAGAGTGAGTCCATATGCAAACATTTAATAATTTTCCTCTCTCCTCTCCAGGGGCCTCAGTGGATGGTGATAGTAAAGATAGACCTTTGGTATATTCCCTGCAAGGCTTCCATGAACTGGAGACAGAAGACTGTGAGAAAACCAGTAACATGGGAACCCTCAACTCCTCTATGTTACACAGAAGTGCAAATTCCCTGAAGAGCCTTGTGTCTGAACAGGAAGAGGACGTGGAGGAAAATGTTCCAAAGGAAGAGGAGGTGCCTCTGCCAGAGGACAGACCCAAACCCCATGTCCCTGCCCTCAGGAGGACACGTTCACAATCTAGGCCGCAGCAAGTCAAATTCTCTGATGATGTGGTGGACAATGGCCATTATTGCGATCTCCCAGTGCGCCAGCCACCTATGAGTGAACGGACTCGCCGGAGAGTGTACCACTTTGAGGAGCAGGGCCAGGAACTTCCTTCTGGTCGCCACCATCACCACCACAGGAGGCATCGCAGTCGCAAGTCTCGGTCTGACAATGCTCTTAACCTTCTGCCCAAGGAGAGGGCTCAAATGTACTACAAAGTGGACCATAGAGGGAACGCCCTTGGCCCCAAGGGTCACCAAGCCTTCCATGGCCACCCCAGTCCTGCTGCCATGTCAGAGTACGGGTTACAGGGCCCAGCCATGGGGAGATTCTTGGGGCTGTATGGGGATGATGATGACTGGTGCTCCACATGCTCTTCTTCCTCCTCTGATTCTGAGGAAGAAGGCTTTTTCCTGGGTCAGCCCATCCCTCAGCCCAGGCCCCATAGACACTACTATACTGATGACTTGCCCAGCCCTGTGGCAGGCATGTCCTCTCCTCCTTATGGCCAACGGACTAAGTCCAAAAAGAAGAAAGGGCACAAAGGGAAAAACTGTATAATTTCATAGACTTTCATTACTCTTATCCTCAGCTTTGGGTAATGCTCTGCCATTCACCTCTGCCTCTCATGTCCACGATTTAAAATGCAATAACAGTCTGCTTGCTATTGAATGCTCCACAGCACTCAATTTACCAAGGTGTTTGCGTAAGACACAAGTCCTTATTCTGAATCTTCATAGGTGTACGTGTAGCATTACAAACTGCCAGTAGAGTAACAAAGTATTTTAGAGTAATACATATTTATAAACCACCATCTAAACCGTGTTTATTTAACAGTGAAGATATTAATGTATATATTGTAGAATTTAAAAAAAACCCCAAAATGGCTATTTTTATACCCCTGAGCTCATGACATGCTTTGTACCAAAATGGTATTAACATTTAGCTATTGGCAGTTGGTACATTTTTCCATGAGGGTGTCAGAAATTTTATGACAAATTGACCCTGACACAAGCTCTTCAAATGTGTTTTCTTCCAGGCTTGTGCAGCACTAACAACAAGAGAAACACTGTGTGTATTAAAGGGCCTGGTTGAGTGGTGTATTTATGGGTCACTGTATTGTAAGCAAATCATTGTAATCTGTATAAATGTACAAACTGGAATATAAGGCTAAGATAGATGATAACTGTAATAAAATTATCTATATATCATGATCTGCGTTGTCTTTTCCTGCACAAAACTATTTAATGGATATAAAAAACAAGAGGAGACATCACTTAATTCAAGCTCTCAGCTTTTATTTACAAATATTTAACAAAAAATCTAAAAGATAATTTTCACAAGATGTTTGATTATAACTCAGAATAAAACAAAGATGCAGGATCTACATATATAAAAAGTCTTTTTTTTTCTATAAAAAATAGTACTGCACTGAAAAACACCATATAGAGTTGGAGCCTTCGATATTGGTTCAAGAATACTTATGTCACAGTTAGTGTTAGTTTCACTTGCAACCTCAGCTAGAAAACATACAGATACTGGAAGTACAATACAGTACACTACATATTACAAAATGAAGTTGAAGCTTCAAATTTGAATTGTTCAGGCTTTCATAGAAACTGTACGTTGTGCATTTCACTCCACGAGGCCCTTCGGATTTTACTCACTATAGGTATTTCACTGTAACAACATATCCATTTGAGCAATTATTTAATCTAGCATTGAATTTTAAATCCTATTTATGTTTCAGCAAGTGGAAAAGTGCCACCACCAAATATCCTGTCTTTTGTTAATAACACATATGAATCTATTTTTTTTAATCAATCATGGTTACCATCCTTTGATTAAAGAACATAATTAAAATTAAAGCTGCAAGCAGCATTGAACGGGCCCTCATGTCCAACCAGCGTTGGGGAAGCGACAGCCGTGGTCTCGTTACTGGAGGTCAGTTTCATTAACATTAACATTATTTCCTGTGCAGAGTATGTGTCGCTGTAGACGACATGGTGGAAATTTTGTATACATTTGATGAAGCATGTGTTACCTAGGCTTCACTTATTGTTGCCAGTAAGTGGTGCTATATAAGTGAGCTATGGATTCAGCAATACATTCAGTGGAGGTGTGTAGTGTGAATTTTACAGCATCCCTAGCCCCTCAAAAACATGCCAATTGTCCACCTTGCCATGGCAATGGCATTCCGTGAAAACTCAAAAGCTTTGCAATTTTGCATTGTGAGGGTCTTCAGATTCCGCTGACCAAATTTGAGATGGATCTAGTTAATTTGCTAGGAAGAGTTTGTAAAAGTATGGTGCCTGTTAATTCTTGATAGCAGTAGGTGGTGCTATGACAAATATAGTGGAAACCTGTTATAGTGATCACGTCTGTCCAGGTCAAATTGAATTTTTTTTCTTTTTCTTTATTTCTCATGCAGATTTCCATCTAATTGACATTTGTATATTTATTACATGAATATAAAGTAATGAAACAGGCAGCTTCGCTATTTACTGGGGTACACTATTTAGTTGGCATTACGTGACCGGGCATTATCAATCCACTTGACAAGGGCGGCTTCAACCACGCTGCTTTCCCCTGTGGATTTGTTTTCTGTCTCCATCACTAGCAGCCATGACTGTTTCTTATTGTTTGAGTAGACTACACAGGGCAGCCTGAGGAACACCAAGTTTCGCTGCTGCATCTCGTTGACTCGTTTTTGGCAGTTTGTCATAAGCTTCGAGGAGACTATGTTTTTCATTGAGAGAGAATTACTTTCTCTTCCCATCATGATTTCAATGTGCACGCCACACCAGCCTCAGGTAGCCAGCCGGAAGCAGACAGGTTACCGTGAAGCAAAGTATTATGGGAGTAAAACTTTTTTTAAAAATAGAATTACCATAGTTTTAAATTTTTTTCCCCATTTGTTGCCATGTATGAAAAAACCCAAAATGAACACTGTAAGCGGACTACTTAATTGCTATAAGCAAATTATTTAAACAGCATTTGTATAGGAATGATTATGTCCCAAGCTTTTTGATCTATATAAGCGGTTGATCACTGTAACCGTGATCACTATAAGCGGTTTCCAAAGTACTTAATATTGGTATGTAGATGTCTTCACGCCTGGACTTTTATCAAGCATGTGAAAATTGGGGCAGATTGGACAATGTACAGTCAAGCTATGACAACATTTTTCCCTTTTCCCACCTCCCACATATTGAGACGATGTCCCGCATTTTGATGGGCTCTAGTTTTCAAAAGTCAAACCACTGCTGGTCAAGCGTTCTTCTAAAATCTGGCTTTAAAGCAGGGAAGGCTGTCATCACAGGGCTGTGTTGGATGTCAATCAATCAAACTGTGCACACGTCAAGTGCAGGTTAACCTGTCACCGTCTTTGCTGCCTACTATGCTATGCCTAATCGGGAAAATTTCGTGGCATCACAAAGTCACAAGCTAATAGCAGCTACATAGCTTGAAACGATGCAAATTTCGGCGGAATATGATGGAAACTACCACAAAGAAGAGGAGATGCATCTACAACAAAGACTGGGAAACTACTTACAACTGGGTGAGGCCGGTGGAAGGCGTTTTTTGCAAATTTTGCCATTTATTTTTCCATTTCACACAGAGGGTAATACGACGTGAAGCAACATAGTACATGCGAGTCTCGCAAGAAATGTGTGGCACAAAAAGAGATGTGCTGATATATGGATGCGTATTTGTTCTTCACAAAAGCCTAACCTGTAACCTGCATAGTCTATTGTGTGCTACTGAATCAACCAGAGGGCATAGCATAGAGATGTTACGAGCTCAGGGGCAGACTAGAAATGTTTTGGTTTTTTTTAATGAGACATTACGTCAAAATGTTATGCTACCTCTCAGTAGGACTGTCAATTTTTATTCGAAATTTGAATGTTCGTTCGAACATGGGGGCAAAATTCATATTCGATCTTTAATGACGTGTTCGAATTCAAAATTTACTGTCTATAAGCGCAACAGACCGTTTGAAGTAGTTTGCCTTGTGATCCAGCACAGCACGCTCTAAAAATTCACGATCAGCTTGACCTATTGCATGCCCTTTTGACCTATCAGTAAACTAAGCTAGTAAAGTTGTTGTTGTTTGCTATTTTGGGTTCCGTAGATGGCAAAGTAACTAACAAAGATAAGGCTGTTTGTCGACTTTGTACAAAGCAGCGGTGTTATTCTACAGCGACAACAAATCTGCGGACTCACCTGCCAGCTTGTCACATTATCCCACACAAACCTATTCTGTCCCACATTTGGTTTGTTGGGATCTGGTCACCCTATATGGCAACGGCATTCCATGAAAACTCAAATGCTTTGCACTTTTGCATTGTGAAGGTCTTTAGATTTTACTGACCAAATTTGAGGTGGATGTGGTTAACCTGGTAGGAGTATTTCGTAAAAGTAGCACACCTGTAAATTTCATTCACATTTTCAATAAATTCAAAATGGATGACTTCCTTGGGTGTAGGGCTTGGCACCATGAGGTTTTTTTTTAAGTCCGCACGTTACATGTGCCTACCAAATTTTGTACATCTAGGTAAAACATACCACCCATTTTCGAGCATCCCTAGCCCCTAAAAAATGCAACTGAATGGTAAAAATAAAAAAAAACAATGTTAGCCGGACGCAAGTGTCAATCTGGGCACTGCTTTGGAGCCTATGTCACGGTCCAATGAAGTCCCATTGCTATTGGTTTGCTGCAATTTAACCATTCATAAGTACTGCCTTTCGGCTCGAGTTACTAAGAGTACTACGTTACCTCCTGCCTAGCTGCTAGGTTGTCAGGCATCCTTTTGCCTAGGGTTCCTGTCCTAATACCTCTAATGCTAGTACCTCTCTTGAGTGTCAAAGATTAGCATTTCTAACATATTAGAGAATTGTAGAAACAAGGGGCCCTACCGAATTATTGCTGAAGAAGTCTTGGGTGAGAGGATGGAAGAGATCAAAATAGGTATTTGTCTTTCAATAGATCAAGTGATCTACTTAGTTTTATTCACCAAAAAGCAAAGCAAAAATCCTATACAGCAAAAAGATTGGCACAAAAATATGCTTGCTATTCCTCAATTTAACAAGGTTTCCCGTGATAGGTACTGCCTCAGTCTATCTAAGCTCTATTCTCTCTCCCCTCTCACTGTTACTTCTCCTTTAACAACGTAGAGATGAGGGGATTTCCGTGCCTACTGTAAGACCATGTGTTTTTGCCTATATATGGCTAAAAACTGAATTCAAAGCTCCTCATTGTTTATACAGAATATGCATGTATGATTTACGTAAGCAAGGTGAAGTTCCTGTTTTCTGAGCAAAGCTAAAATTAGAGCATGTTTTGTGCAGTTTGTCAGTCTCTCAGTCTCTTAGGCTTGGTTCCCCTTTTGCTTGCTCGGGTAGGGAACACTGGTAGAATGCACTCTTGGCCTTGGCCCTCTCCTAACGCCATCTCTTGCATTGTGCTCCTGTGGTCCCTGTCCCATCAGAGGTGTGATCCGGTCGGTTAGCGGAGAAGTGTGTTGTGGAGGGACGGCAAGGATACAGATCCTGGTACCATTCTCGGACTGGACCTCGCACCAAGGGCCTTCAACGTGGTTGTAAAAGGTAACTCCACAGCCTACCTTTTTCGGTCCTTTTCCTTTTGGCGGGGTGCCAGTGGAGACAACAGCGCTGTTAGCCTTGAGTTCCCAATACCGGTAGCCAGGTTTGAGATACGGCAGGTGGTCTGGTATCCACCCTGGTCTGGCGTAGGCTATATCCTTCCAGGTCTTAGGATTCGAGAGATAAGCATAGCTGAATTTTTCACCCTTGTGGTTGTACAGCTGCAGGCGTGTTGGAAGGCCCTCGACAGGGCCTTGCTGAGCAGGAGGGGCGGGGTTCTTGGACAAGCTGGGCAGCAACTCCATCAGTTCAGAGTGGCCGTCTTCTGGTCCAGGAGTAGCCAGGTTCTCTTGCCTCCCAGGTCTATATATTTCTGGGACAGGGGTGGAGTCCCCTGTATTCCCAGTTTGCTTTCCTCCTCCTCCTTGAATCCTGGCTGGGGCAGGCACGGAGTCCCCTGTATTTCCAGGTTGCTCTCCTCCTCTTTGTTTACCGTTAGTGCTGGTGGGGGTTGTGGAACATAAATGTAAATCCACTTCCGTCTGGGTGTGGTTGGTAGAAGATGTGTGGGGGCTACCATGGTCGGCCCCATCTCCCCCTTGGATAATAGTCTAGGGGAAAGACAGCACATTAGTGATCTGTGTCCTGGACAGTACCCAAACCAGGTTGGAACTGCTCTTGTAAGATAATATTAAAGGAAATTGTGTTATTTAGAATTTATACAATTTATAACTTAAGATGTGTTTATTTTAATCAAAGCAACCATATTATTGTGTAATAGAATACGATCCTGCCTTTAATTGATAATCAATCAGAGACTCTCAGTGACTTCAGTGTTTTGATTACGGACCAATCAGGAATGTCCCACCCCATCAGGAGGAGCATAACCCGAACGGTTTAAAAACTGATAGCGGGAGAAATGTCGTTGTCTTGCATTCTGAATCCAAACTCTTCGTATTCCAGATTTGCATTGCACTTCTGCAATCCAAAGAATAAACTACTTTGTATAAAATGAAGTTAAGAGTTTCGTTCTTCTGTATCTTTGTGTTTGGTTCCTACGAACCTATTAGTGGTTATTTATTTGAAGTTACTGAGGCTGAACAAGAAGAAGGAATTTAACCTCGACAATAACTATATTTTAAACCCAGATGGGTTCCAGGCATCAGGTCCGCTCCCAGTTAATTTGTATTGTACATTCTCCTTTTGGCTACTAGAAAGTCAAGGGCTTTTCTCAAGAGGGGGATCCCAATCCCAGTTCTCATGGGGATTGATGGTGGATATTTGGGTAAAAATCGTGATTGACATGTTTCCATCTCTTTTCAGGGTGGCCAAGGAGATGGTTCTAAAGGCCTGTAATTTTGGTGAGAATAAGCATTTGCTGCATAAGAGTCTACTCTGGCGGGTGGGAAACAAAAACAGAAGGTTTTCTATTACACAGCAGTAACAGGCTTCATCTCCTGTTATCTCCTGACCATTCTTGTTGAACCAGCGAATTTCCTAAAGTCCGACCAACTTTACTTGGTTCTGAAACACAAGCCATCCAGGAGAACGTTAATACTGTACTGAATCCTGGTGTCACTAATTCTAACTCTTCCAGGGTAACACTCAAACATAAGATAATTGACCACATTATATAGTAAGGGACTTTCCTTTTCATTTTTGATGTGCGTGGGCCTGGGTGTAATGCCTTGATAAGGACCAGGGTGTATACAGAAAGGACTGAAAATACATATAATGTAATATCCCCTAGTTATTTGTAGGCTTCCATCTAACAGATTAGGGGCGGGACAAATAATTGATACGACGATATATCGTCACCTTTATTCACATGATGCATAATCGATACACTTATGTGAAGTATCAGTGTTTTTTATTTAATTTTCAAATGTCGCAGCCTGAGATTTTTTCTGCATTTTGTCCGTTGACATTACCTTACTTGAATATCTTTACTTCATATCTCCTAGAGAGGGCTCCAATCAAAATGAGAACAACAATTAACTACAGTAGTTTCATTAACAAGAGGTAATCACACACGGCATAGTGGAGACGGTGGAGAAGAAGGTGGTAGAGTCACCGCCATCATATAAGTCAAAAATCTGAGAACACTTCAGTTTCTACAACAGTTTTTCTGCTGGTAACTTTGCTCGCCATGGCGAAAAAGAAATCACAAAAGAGAACAAAACATTCCACGATCAATCATCTGATGCACTTACTCAATACATATCCAGTTGTTGTTCCAGATGCGTGACTCCAAACCATAGTTGGAAGACCTCTGGTTTTAGGCTATTTTAATTTACTTTAGCCTGGCTCGTAGCTGGCAACTAGCTTTTCACAGTCCGGACCAACTCTGCTGTGAAGAATGCAGAAGACGCTGTAGTAACGTTGCATGAAAAGGGACTTTTTATTTCTCTTCTGTAGCAGCGAACACAACACATGGCCTTTTAGTACCTATTATACTGCAACCTGAGCTTATGTAGACACTTTATGGCTGACTAAGTAACTTAACTACCCCTAATAGCATGCACTTTTCTGTGGCTGCGTGTGGCAACATGCTGGTACTTCTCTTACACACTGGGAGAGACCCTCTTCCCACAACAGACCCGCTAGACTACATTACATATACAGGTTACCCACAAAGCCAGGGAGGGCATGGTTTGAACATAAGGATGGAAGAAGAGGTCTTTCACAGATATCGTGATGTATCGTATTAGGATTTGGAATCACCTGTATTATGATATCAGCGTCATTGTGGGCAAATTAGCGTGATTGTAAGTATGTCTGCGATTTACACCTCTAACAGAGATGTACCTGAGTTTACGATAAATATGCCATCTAATTGTTTTCCCTTGGCGTCTCCTAGCTGGCTCCAGGTGTCCTTTTGCCATAATGGGGATAGGGTATGGGGGCCCTGTGACTGTAGAGCCATTTATACTTGGCCCAGACTTTGCCAGCACTTTTACCATACCAGGGTTCATCCTTATGGGATCCTTCCCACAGGTGCCTATTCCATTTTCTCCCTATGGGTGGGGTAATTCCCTGAGTGTAATATGTTTTAGAAATCTTTTCCTAAACATGTTGGGGTGTCTCGGGATGGCTATTCTTTCAGGACTTCTGAGAACAAGTGCCAATTGTTTCCTATCTTCCTCACAACCCGAGTTTTGATAATATTCCTTACCATTTGTGGTAAGATCTTTTTCTCATAGGCTTGTGCCCAATTATAGTAGTATCCCCACTGCCCGTTTTCCATTATCGTGGGAGCTCTGCTTTTATATAGTAGGTGAATACATTGCCCATGATACCTGGATCTATTCCTGGGGTGAAGGTGTGCTGTCCCGGGGTACTTTAGTCATCACTACTGGGGGAGTCAGACTGATAGTACGTCGGTCTATCAGTACCTTTTGTTTGGTCATTATAGACTATAATTGTCTGGCTATTCAGGTCTCCTCTATGTTTTTGTATTATGTCCCCTTCCGTGTTTGTGGCTAACCATTGCATCTTAGTCAATATGTCTACCGGCTGAGATGCCTTAAAGCAACTTTTTACAATGGTCTCGCAGTAACCCACCTGCTTCCGGCTGGCTACCTGAGGCTGATGCGGTGTGCACATTGAAATCATGACAGGAAAAAAAAAAAGAGTCATTTTCTCTCAATGAAAAACATAGTCTCCTCGAAGCTTATGACAAACTGCCAAAAGCAAGCCAATGAGATGCAGCAGCGAAACTTGGTGTTCCTCAGGCTACCTTGTGTAGTCTACTCAAACAATGAGAAACAGTCTTGGCTGCTAATAATGGAGACAGAAAACGAATGCGCACAGGGAAAACACCTGTGGATGAAGCCGCCCGATAAATAGCGAAGCTGCCCGTTTCCTTACTTTATATCCATGTAATAAATATACAAATGTCAATTAGATGGTAATCTACATGAGAAATAAAGAAAAAGAAAAAAAAGATTCGGTTATAATAATCATCCGCTTATAGTGATCAATTTGACACGGACAGATGTGATCACTGTAAGAGGTTTCCACTGTATTTAGGCCAATAACAAATTGTATTTAGGCTTTTAAGCCAAGGAAGGTTTCTGCTTATTCTTCATAACATTTGTCTTTCTGTGAGATTGTAGCCGCAGCAATTTAGAAATCAACTAACTGTAAAGTTTCTGATAACCACTGCATTTCTCTAACCCTCTGCTGTTTTTGTTATTGTTTCCTACAAGCCGACAAGCTGTCTCTCTCTCTCTCCCTGTCCCTAGCCTTCTCCTTCTTCGCCTCTCTTTCACTCAGGCTTCTCTCTGCCGGACCATTGGTCGTCAAGGAAACTTTCTTTCTCCAGGCTGTCGGTGCCTCATTCAGACGTTGATCGATCATCATCCCCCAGGAGATCCAGACTCTTCTCTTCTATCCCTCTCTCCCTAGTTTGCATGTTATCATGTCTCTCTCTCCCTCAGTGTGCTTGTTTGTCGCTCCTATCTGTGTGAATGCTGTGCTTGCTTCTTCTGTGTTTGTGTGGCCTGTCCTCTTTCCAGGTCTCCATGGTGGAGAGGAGGTTATGTGGATCAGGTCCAACCTATTGGGTGACACCTGAAGCTGCTTAATGTCCTCCTGGATCCATACTCTTCACTTATGTTTTACAATCTACATTTCTGTCATCATAATTGTATAGCCATACAGTGATTTTTTTTGTCGTTGATCTATTCTGTACACACAACATCTATTGTATGTCTGTCCGTTCTGGGTGTGGGATCCCTCCTCTGTTGCTCTTCCTGAGGCTTCTTCCATTTTTTCCCTGTTAAAGGGTTTTTTGGGGAGTTTTTCCTTATCCAACAGGCAAATTGTGATTGGTGATATTACTGTAAATAAAACTGACTTGACTAACCTGTTAATTCTCTGCAGTTTTCTTATGGTGAACGGTGGTGGAGTCCCTTGAGTCCCTTGGGTCTATTTATAATGTAACTCATCGTTCTAAGACATGGTCGAACTCTTCCCTCGGGATTTCTTTATCTCAGGGGTCACCATCTGTTTTTATAGATAGGATGGTGGAGTAATTCCCTACAGCCTGTATGGTGTTATCGCCAAAGATGGGGATTGTTATGATTTATCCATTAGATGTGTTTGTGTGGGTGCAGCTGGAATAATTTGTCCAGGAGTATTCTTCCTCTCTCCTGGTGGTAATAGGTTATTCATTTGGAGTCATTTTTGAGGAAGTGCATGTAGTCTTTGTAGGGTTTTATTATCTATCCTCTACTGGAGGGTATATCTCCTGTTCTGTTTTGAAATAATCGTACATCCGAGTGTACAATGCCGCTATGCCTATGGCTGTCCAATTTTAGCCCAGGTACCACTCCACTGTTAGGCTGACACCTGTTGCATTTAATTCTATACTGGCCCTCTCTTGCCAATCAGTTTTTGCTGGTTAATCATGTGAGGTTAGTAGTTAGGTAAGAAAAGCATGGGAACTCAATGTCTACCATGTATATTTGTCCTAGGGTTGAGGTTGTGTGTCTACTTTCCAGGTGGCTATTTCCCATTTCCCATTTCCGGGTACAGTCATCATAAGCATAATTCCTGGGACCCTGTTGATTGTGATTGGGGCCCGAATTCTGTCCGGTGTTTGACATAGGAGAGCCTTCCTGCTGTGGCGGGCCTTGGGTTTGTGTTTGGGCCTCGGGCTGCCTTTGATTTTGACAACCCTGTCTCCGTTGATTTTGATTATTATATTTCATTCATTTGTTGGTTCTGTCTGGGTGGACTTTGTGACCTTATACCTGGGCTGTGGGCCTGAGCTGAGATTATTTTTCTTTTCTCTTTTCTATGAGGTTTGTCAAGGCATCATAAGTCAGGATTTTCTTCTCTATTTCCTCCATAGTGAGGGAACTGAGGCTAAGGCCATTTCTCGTGGGAGGTCTAGGCAGATTCTCTCTATCATTGCCATTTGACTTCCTCTTTGTACTTTGGTTTACATCTTGCCACAATAGGGCAAGAGTGGTTAGTCCTGAATCTAGATCTTTTTTTTAGCTCTTTCTTCCAGGGTCCTGTTAGGATCTTGTTCCGGGGTTCAGACTATTGAGGCTACTAGGCCAAAGGCAGTTTGTCCCTCAGGTGCTCTGATTTTGTGTTCTTTTTGTAGGAATAGGGCTGCTCCCGTGGTGTTTCCACAGAGGGGGGTTTCTTGGTGCTCCCGATTGAACGGGTACTGGTTGAGATATTTCTTCCCTTTGGGGGTGTTCGGGGCATTGTGACGATAGATAAACGATAGATAGAAGGTTTAATCCTGGCGACTGGGGTATTGATTCCAGCAGAGGAGCCGGGTGGGGAGTTTGGGGTCTCCCTTGTGAGGGTTCGTTTTGTGGTTCCCTTCCCAGGGCATATTGATTTCGTCCTGCCTTGGCCTGTATTTGTGCTCCAGGGCCTGTTTGTTTGTTACTCCCTGAGGGACATGTTTTTGGTATATGTCCGATCAGATTATAGTTGGGGGCCTATGTTGTGTGGCCGTGTAAATATGGCTTTTTCATTTTCCAGCCATTAACTGCATTCTGCCTGGATGTTCTCTCCTCCCTTTTCTCTTATGGCTAAAGCTACTCCATCTGCATTGATGAGATGGCTATTTGCTGGATTCAACAGTATACCATTTGGGGTGGGGGTTTGAAAATTTTCAGTTGCGAGTTTATGACACAGATTTCCCAGTTATCTATTTGATGTACACATTCCGGGGTAGGTCCCGGTGTTGGGGCGTTCTCTCCCGCTGGTGGAGGTACTGATGGGGGACATGGAAGGGGTGTCTGTTCCTGTTGTTCAGGGGCAAACAGCGGACCTCTGGGTACACTTCCTTCATCCCAGCTTTCACTGTCTAAATACCCCAGGTCTCCCAAGGGGCTCACGTCTGTATTTAGACTCTGATTGTCATCACCTTTGCCTAGGCTATGTCTCCTTTTAGCTATCAATTCATGCAGCACCTGACTGAAATTACTTGCCATCTCTTCTGAGTTTGATGTAACAATGCATGCTCTCTGTTCTCCTTCTTGGCTTGAGTAGATTACTCTGCCAAATACAACTATTTAGTCTTTACGCGGAGCTCTTTAAATACTTCCTAGTTTTTGGCAACATTATTTTAACAACTTTTTACCTTTGGGTCGAATTAATTTTATGACTTTGGTTTTGTCGTTTGATAGAATGCTATCGGGTTTTACCTCTGGGGTTGGCCAACAGGTTTTAATTCGCTTCTTACTAAGGTTTTTGCTCAGATGGGCCTCACACTAGGTTACTATTTTAACCATTAGTGGGGTCCCTGTTCGGGTGCCATTTTAGCCGGTTCTGATGGACTCCAAAATCTAACGCAGGTGTCAATCTGGGCACTGTCGAGGAGACTAGGCCACAGTCCAAGGAAGTCCCGTTGCTATTGGTTTGGTGCTATGTAATTGTTCACAAGTGCTGCCTTGTGGCTCGAGTTACTATGACTACTACCCTACCTCCTGCCTTGCTGCTAGGTTGTCAGGTTTGTTCAAGGATTTACGCAATGCAGTAGCGCACCGGGGTGAGTGAGAATGAGTACCTAAACTTCAGTGTCTCTAACCACCGGATTATCCATCTCCCTTGCGGGGGTCTAGTAATGTCAGTATATGTTAAAAAGGTCTTTCTCCTAGAGGTTATCAGTATCTGATAGCGAGCCAAAGGAAAGAGGGAGGTATACCCCTCGCTCTACGTATCCTTCTGCCTAGGGCTCCTTTCCTAACACCTCTAATGTTAGTTCCTCTCTTGAGGGGCAAAGATTAGAATTTCTAACATTTTAGAGAATTGTAGAAACAATGGGCCTTTCCGAAGTGTTATTGAAGAAGCCTTGGGTGAGAGGATGGAAGAGATCAAAATACACAAGGTATTTGTCTTTCAATAGATCAAGTGATCTACTTGGTTTTATTCACCAAAATGTGTAAAGCAAAAATCCCATACAGAAAAGAAATACATATGCTTGCTATTCCTTGATGTAACAAGGCTTCCCGTGAACGGTACTGCCTCAGTCACTCTAAGCTCTTCTTCTGTGTTCTCTCTCCCCTCTCAATGTTACTTCCTTTTATACAATGGAGCTGAGGTAATTTTCATGACTATTGGACACTGCGTGAATGACTAAAACATTATTTCCTGTGTGGAGTATGTGGCGCAGGAGATGGACATGTTGGAAACTTTGTATATATTTGAAGAAGCATGCGTTACCCTGGCTTCACTTCTTGTTGCCAGCAGGTGGTGCTACATAAGTGAGTTATGAATGCAGCAATATATTTAGTGGAGATGGCCTGAAATGGATAATACATTTTCATGAATATTGGACATTGTATGAAGGAGTTCAATGTCACTTTCTTGTGTACACTTTGTGGCGCTAGACAACACGCACTAAATACATATTATGACACTTAAGGCTTACTTCCCGTTGCCAGTAGGTGGAGCCAACATCATGACTCAATATTGACCTGTAGAATTCCTCAGGCCTGGACTCCGGCTACAGATTGGACAATGTACAGTTGAGTCACAACAGCTTCCCGTTTCATGGCGAAACATGCAAATTGTCCACATTGCCATGGCAACGGCGTACCACGAAAGTCAAAATAAAATATGTCCAAAGGCATAAGCGCAATGTGCATACCAAATGGTGAATATCGGAGCAACTTTATCCTGACTCAGGCCTGCCACGCATGAGGGGGCTCTACGGAGCCCGCTAAACACGCATGAACCCAATCGCCGTATATTCTCGTAATGTTCAGGAGTTCTGATGTGTGTGACAAGTTTCCTGAGTTTTCCAAGGGCATAAAAAATGCATACAAAGGCTAAAAGTAATCAGGGGGCGCTACAGAGCCGTCATGCCACGCCCAAACCCAATTACGACATCAAATTGAAATATTTACATTTACATTTTGGATTTCCTCGTAAGAAATCCTGTTGTTTCCTGTTGGGTAAACTCTCTTAAAAGAAACTGAAATATGTTTAGAATGATGAGGCCACACCCAAGCCCAATCACTGCAGAACATTGCAATTTTCACCAGGTCTGATGTGTGCGCCAATTTTCGAGAGTTTTTGAGCATCCCAGGCCCCTCAAAAATGTGTTACAGAGGTATAATAATAATCTCTACAAAAACAAAAGGGTCCTGGCATGTCAGTGCTTGGGCCCTAATAATAATAATAATAATCCCTTGAAATACAATAGGGCTTTCACACCACTTGGTGCTAGGGCCCAAATAAAACAAGTGAAAAAACATAACACAAAAATGGTTAATGGGACAATTTTCTACTTATTTCAAAAATAAGACTTTAAGACTCCATATTGTCACTTCAGTGTTTTGTGACCTGTGGCCTCAGCTGAGGTTTCCGGCTGCTCTAATACCTCGTCCAGCTCCTTCACAAAGTGCCTAAGGGCATCTAGGCAGCGCTGTTTGGTCTCCAACAGGTTCTCATGGAGTGGAGCCTGCAGCAGACTATCCAAACTGGGATCCTTGGCCACCAACATCTTCACCACGGTGCGAAATGTCTCACAGTCCTGCCTGTAATGCTGCACATAAAACAATCACATCAGGAATGCCGATATTCATAATTATGAATACAATGATGCAATGAAGTATACAGTGTAGAAAAGCAAAGCCCAACTTTTTGAGATTAAAGAGCATGGCACATTATAGATTGGTCTGTCCTTGAGGCACAGGTCATTTAATACAAATTTAATTAAAGGGTTATTCAAATGTTTAATTTACATGAATCTGAAAGTCATCATTTTGTTTTTCCCATCTGATCATAATCCAAAATACAGGCTTGTCAATCAACTTGAGAGTGATGCAGTCCTGTGTTTTGAATTTTGGTGGTGTGGTTACCCTTTAGTTTTAAGCCGGAACAAATATTGCGTTTAAGTATAACTGTGCCTTTATTTTAAAGGCTGAACACCAAATGCTGGCGTCTCTGGTATTATGAGTCTCTTCGAACACAAATCTTTGGCTAAAATGGCAACAAATGTTTTTTTTTATGATTCAGAAGAAAAAATAGTGCGTATAGGTTGTTCATGTTTAGCAAGTGTTCTTCACATGTGTAGTTAGAACTGTGAAATCTATCACTGCTAAATAAAAATTAAAAAATTAAATAAAAAAGTTAGCAGGTTGTGTTACAAATTTCTGCATATAGAGAAAACAGACTCACATTTTGCTTTTCAAAATAACAGGCTAAAGTTTGTTTTGTATTTGTGTAGCTGTTTTACAAGTTTGTAAGTCAAGATACAACACCAAAATTGTATAATTTAGTAATTTATTTATATTATTTACCAGCCCATTGAGCAAAAATTTGAACAGGCCTCACAAATAAATGAGCACCTCTTATCTGACAGCTCTTTGAATTCTACAGACTGGTTCTTGTATCGATACCCAACTGTGAACTTAATGAACCTAATTCTGGTAAATTGGTGTATTCCATAAAACAGGTGTGTGAATGTGTGTATGCGAGCCTATTCAAGTGCTTGTCCGCCCATAACAAAGGGACATGAGGTGTCAGAGTATGTTACTGGTGCTCTGACATTCTTTCACACCACATTGTAACAAGCTCTCACATCCCTCTCAGATTTTACTGCTGACCCAAAACGGCTGTTAAGTTCTTTATTAGAGTCCCAGGTGCAAGCTCACAACATCTTTATCACCTGGGGAGAAAAGGCTAAATGTGGGGCTCTGCACTGAAGCCACCTAGAGGTTTAAGGCTACACCAGCCACAAGGAGCAATCTGGGACATCGGGGTCCCCCAGGGTTGAGTTAATGCAGCCCAGATCACCTCTCCCCTCAAATTAGAGTTACTGGGGCAGACAGAGGGCTTCTCTGTGGCTTAAAACAACCACTCTCTTGCCCACAACAAGTAAGAAATCAAATCCAATTTCCAGTAAAGATTAGATACATGTCTCTTTACAAAAATAGGTTAATACACAGTATGTGGCCATAGAGAACATGTCAACTCCCCAAAACATCATCTCTATAACATGTCAATTTTTTATTCAATATTTTATAATCAACTGTAGGTTACCACTTCATCAGATGGAAAACAGTCAATCGGTGCATCAATTTTACTTAAGTGTCAGGAGATATGACCTACTTCTTCAAAGCAGTGATTTAATCAAACGGTTGGAGCTTCCTTAGAAGAACTGTATGTCTGTGTCATGTTCAGACCGCATAACCATTTTAGGAATGTGGGCTGTGCAGAACTTAGCTGTACAACAAAATTAGTTGACAGTATCTCATGAAACATTTACTGTCTGTTAAATGCAATAAAGCACACACCATCGGCTTTGGTAACTTTGAAAAGAAAAACGCTGCCTGTCAACTTAAATCAGTGTCCAGTCTTGAGCAGAATGTGAGGTTAACCGGTTAAACAGCTATATTCCAGGGTTCTGTCAGTTATGGGGAAATTTAAAACCACAGCTGCTGTTTCTTTGCCTAGATACACATTACATAATGTGTATCTAGGCTAACTCATGATCGTGTATCCATCAATTTGTATAGTGATCACAAGAGCTTTTGTAAATTCATTTAACTGTACTTGAGAATTTCAAGGTTTTGAGCAAAAAAAGTATCTGCAATATATGATTTACTGAAGTATGACTGTCACTACTGAGAGAGAAAGGAAAGAAAAACTAATGTAGGGCTGTGAGTCTACAATATGTAAAAAAAAAACAAGAAGTCAGTCAGTATCAAAATGATCTTTTCCATCAAAATGTGGGAGGGAGCTCAGCTCGGTGGTGCTTTGGACGCAGAGAAGGTCAAAGAAACAAAAATAATATGACATTCAGCTTGGAACAATAAGGATGGAAACAGTTTGCCACATGGGAACCACTCTCTGTGTTTTCAAGAAAAAGAAAGGTCCCATGTTTAAAAAGCAAAAAGCTGCAAGAGAGGCTATTGAGAGTACCTGTTGGGGAGGAAAAAAATCCCAGGTGCACAATTTATTGTGTGTGTCAGACTAGGACTAAAGTGGGCTAAATAACGTTGTCTGAAATAATAAAATTACACACACAAAACTTGGTGGGAGAAAATGAAGGGTCTCTATTTTCTGCTCTACCTGCTAATTACAATGATGTCAAAACTGCAAGGTCTCAAGCCCCTACATAACATCAGTTCTCCTTCATGGCTTTTTAAAAAAAAAAGTCATTTCTCTCTCTCTCCCCCTGATAATTCCTCAGCTGAACTAGCTACAGCATGTTCAGATAGTTGACGCACACCTATCTGTTCATTCACACATCCCTAAACCACATTCTACAGCACATTAATTTGGAACAATTTTTGTTCCAGTTGCAGGGAAAAAAATATCAAATGTTTTGGCAGGGTAAAATAACTATCATGACCATGAATATGATAGCAATACAGGTTATCATCACTGTATCACAACATGCTTTGTACACACACATACAGGAAGGCAAGTCACGTAATCTCCAACAGAAATATCCCAGACTGTGGGAGATGTTTGGACTCAGGCTGATGATTTAATGTCTGCAGATCATGTCAAGCGAATTCGCGGTCCCACATAATGACAGTCTTCAGCGTGGACCACAAGGAAGCGAGAGACGCACGACACGTGTGGCCAGCTAAGCTCAGGGTCAACTTCATTTAACAACACAGGTTTTACTTCTGCCTACATACTGTATGAGCTGCCCCTTCCCTGGCTATGCTGAACCTTTTTAGATCATCTTAATTTAACATCACACAAACTAGATTTCCACACCACTACTTCCTAAGTGTAGATTTCTCCTTTGATAAACAGTTTTACTAAGTGAGCATTATTTAGGAGAGGCAAAAATTGGTTCCAGGTTAGAAGATGTGAGAGGAAACATGGGCTAAATGAGACACAAACATGTGGTGTATGTCCCACAAACCAGTACCCCTCTAATGACTTAGGGCTGATTATGTTTGCCATCTTTCAAAACAAAACCTTCCTAAGCTTTTCCACAGCTACAGCCTTTGTTGACAGTGATTACATTTTCACTTCATTATATCCCATATACACAGCTTTACACACTTGAAAGCTTCAAAATAGGATGAGGAAAGGGTTGGAATGAACTGTGAACTCAAATTAAGAGATTTCCCTTGATGGTACTGGAGCTCAGAGGACTGCGAGCTATCATGCACTTACATACACATGACTACGCATATAAATTTGTGTGAGATGAAGAGCTTCACTTCACATTTATTACAGTACTGAACAATCACGGGGTGACTACAGTACTGAACAATCACAGGGTGACTACAGTACTGAACAATCACGGGGTGACTTCAAACAGCCTACTATTTTTGTAAAAACTGCTCCCATGTTACTTGAACAAACAGGAAGGGTGCTTTTGACCTGAGCGTGCTCTGTATGTTGTGAGAAAAGGTTGCAGGGAGGTTCTGCCTAACTTCCCTCCTTGGAGTGGGAGCCATGAGCTGATCTTTAAGGCTGATACTAAGGGGCCACACAGGACGGGCTGGAGCCCCAAGAGAAACAGCAACACTAGGGCCCTTAAGGAGGAGCCTTAAAAAGTGGGCTTCTGCCCAAATCGGATGTTTGTGGAGGTCCAAATTGTGAACATACCGACAGGAGTGTGCGCTGGGATACCGGGTGGGGGTTGAGAAGTTGGGGGTTTGAGTGAGATTATACATAAGGCACTCACATGGACATTTAGTGAGGCTCTGTTCAAATGAGCGTTGATGCAGGCAGGGGTCCTGCATAATAAGGGAAGTAGGGTAATGGCTTGAGGGCTGGTACACATTAGGGGATATTAAAAGGGCCATTTTAATCACTCAAGCTGCAAACCGGACCTCTCGATGGAGGGGCTAATAGTTGAAATGGATATGTTTCATTTGTGCTGATTGAGATGATGAATGGGCTTCTCTGAAAATCACTCCCAGGCATTTAGCTACATTTTGAATGGATATTTTCTGAGTTCCTACACTGTTGTTATCTTACATGCTCAGATTTGTTCAGTGGTCAGAAGGGTAAATTGCTCCACTGCTCATCTGTTGCATCACAGAGAAAGAGAATGAGGTATTGTGATGAAGGTTTACAAAACAACTGCATGCTGGTCACTATGCCTGTAATGAAATAATTTAACATTTTGAAACATCTTAGGACAAGCAGTGTCATAAGCAGGGATGTTTACAGTGTCAATGAATTCGTTTGAGGTTTCCAATTTCATTTAAAACCCTGAAACACCCACAGAAAGTATGCATTACAACAAACTCTTGGCCACAAAACAATGAGCTATGCTGGTGTGACAAATCCATTTCCGAATGATCCAGTCCATGCTAACAGGGTTGTGTATAAAGTATTAAGACCTTGCTGATTAGAAACATAGCCCAACAAAGATAAAAAAAAAAAAAGGATGGAGAAGTTAGTTTTGGTGTATGTGACACACTTGTTTAACACTCAACTGCTGTGGATTGGCGCCGTTCCTTCAAACCACTTTAAAGAGGTTTGAGATCCAGCTCTGCCCACAACCTGATCTGCTCAGTTTGGCAATCCACAGCAGCAATGGATCAGTGTGTGTTTAACTGAGCCTGGGGCAGATGTTACAGTAAAGACACAGTAGAGGTTTCTACCTCTCACCACGTCTGTAGAGGCAGTTGGAAATGGCAGGGTAAGCATGTGTGTGCTAATGCCAAGAGACGTACCACACTCTGGGTGGGCCGCCTGCATCCTGCAGGGCAATTCCTGCCCTGCTTTAACGGGAATAGATAAGTGGTACTGTAGTGCAGAGCGATGAAGGGGAGGGAAAAAAGTGCAACTCCAAATAGCAGGCCACAAGAGGCATCACAACCTGAGGTGCTAAGGACTTTTCTGCTGACTCATCCTCCTTCTCTCCACCAGAAAATGTTTCTCAAATACAGTGGTTCTTAAATATTATGTGTAGCAAGCCAAGGCATATTTATACACCTTTTACATCAACCCCTTGACTCTCAGCCAAATCATAAAGCCAGTGTGAAAGGGTTGTCTGGATACATGACCCACCTCGAGCTAAGGGTACAACCCATACATGCAACGTGGGGCAACCACACAATAAGGTGAACTCATTAGGAACCTCAGATTTGGGGCAACAATGTCCAAATTGCAGTGTACAGAATAGATTTTTTTATAGAAACAAAATAAATGAAGTGCTTCAGTATGCGTTATTTAATTCTGTAGGGCACCGCTTTAGTTTCTCTCAACAACTGCCCACTGACACACTCCCTGACCTGTGCCCATGTCCCGTGTAACCTTGACTCTGGATATTAACGGTCGTCCGGTGTCATGGGTCAACCTCATGTTAGAATACAAAAGCTGAACAAGAAATAAATGCCATGATTAAAAAATGCCAATGAGGTGAGACAAGTTCACAGGTTCCCCTTGCTTTCTCTTGTTTCAGGACTTTTTCAATTAGTGATAGAACTTGAAACAAGACAGAATAAAGCAGTTAGTGGCCATTTGCAGTATATTAGAGACCCAGTGATACTAATGGAGAAAGGCTCAGATCTAACAAAGACAAATGGAGACAAGTTATATCATGGCACTAGGAACATAGCGTCAAGAGAATTCACAGAAGTTAGGTCATTTGGTGGAGCAAATATTACTACCTTCTCAATTTCCAGAGCCTTCGCTTTAATGGCCTCCAACCGGCAAGCCTTGAAGTCTTCCTCTGGTGTCAGCTTTGGCTCCATGCTGGCAGCCACCACCTCCTCCGTCTCCGCTACAGATGCAGAAGTTTTTTCCTGGCGGGCCAAAGGTTAAAGGTTAGAGCTGAGGTCACCAGGTTTAGAAGCTGGTTCTGATTTCAAAGTGTTTCAAATAGAGACAACTCTGCTCTCTTACGGGCGCTGAGTTCTTGTTTTCGTACATGTCATTATGCATGCCGCATGTCAACAGTAAACAGATATGAGGTACCATATACAGTACATCTCTCTGATTACAGCCAAAGATCAAAGTAAAGTCCCAATGACACAAACAGATCAGTCAGTTATATTTGCAGTAACATAACCTAAATGTCCAAGAATGTTATCTTATACTTTACAGTACCATACTGGTGGTACTGCCTGTTTTTGGCCCATTTACTATAAACAATGTACTGTATATTTTACCTTTATATGTAAAGTTACATTATCACTGCAATGCAGTTGACTTCAAGGGCACTCTAAGAGTTTGCTTCTGAAAAGTGTTTTATTCATGAGCTACGTTCATTACAGTAAAAACAATAATTGCATATATAATATAAACCTGTGGTAGTGTGGGGACTTCATGTCCTTGTTTTCTTTTTATTTTAAATCAGCATTTATAGTATTTATTATTATCCTGTTCTAACTGATGTGTTCCTAGGATTGACCAGGTTGGACGTGTTTCATCAATATACAAAACAGAGGAGACTACAAGAGCCAACCAACCACAAGAAATATGCAACAAACTCCATTTGTCTTGCTAGGGAGTGAATTTGTTTTACCAAAGGTGCAGCTATGCTTTATGCCAATTGAATAAAAAAAAAAAAATTAAAAGATAATTTTATGTAATTGCAGTACATTAGTACAAGTGATATTCCATAACAGTTCTGCACAGCTCACATTTAACTGAAATTTTTTTAAGCCGGGTGCATTTAATTTTTATTTTACTCACTGCAACATGTTTCTTGTAAGAGAAATACTGGTTGAGATTGCCCTCAAATTCTGGTTTTACCTTTGAAGATGCTGAGCTGTGAGGAGACTCCTCCACAGAGCTGCTGGGGGTGTGGCTCGTCAGCACACTGGTCTTATCTATGGAGAAATGACAGATGGAAATGAAAAGAACAGTGAGCAAACAAGCAGACCTTCTTCAAGTAATTATGGTAAATAAAATGCTAACTAAGGGGAGAAACTGAGGTTGGTCTAAAGAATACATGAGGGCGACAACAGCATTCTTTTATTTAATTTTTATCTGTATTAAAATAAACCCTGGGGGAGCATCGTGGTGGGTCAGTGGTCTATGACGAATGCCACGATAACTGCAGCATCCCCGGTTCAAATCTGGATAGGGACCTTTGTTGTTTTTTACTCCCCTCTCTCTACACACGTTCCTTAGCTCTCTCCACAGTGTTGTCTCAAAACTGCAAAATGCCATAAGAAAACTTTTTTTTTAAAAATACCCTTGGGAACAATTACTTCCCACTGTGAGACATAAAACAATCACTCACTTATCATCATGAACAATCTTGAAACCAAGGCATTATGAAGCAGCTGAAAAGTATAAATCGTTGTTTTTTTAAATACTCCCTTGTCGGATCCTCCCACACAATAGTGGTCGAGGAGTTCAGCTGTGCCTAAATTGAAATATTGTCCTCTGCTGGCTCCAATGTGTCTAGAAAAAAATAAAAATGGCCAAGTTGTTTGTTTTTACTGAAGGAATCTCCCATAGTGGTTAGACTGAGCCAAGGTAAAACCTCCATTTTAATTTCAGTCCCTGAGCAGGACTACGAAGTCCCCAGGTGGTGTTCTCTCCGGGACCCCACAGAAACTCGAAAAAGGCTAGATACTCATATTGTATTTTGGACTATACAGACAAACAACAGCGTTAAGACCGGGTATGTTTAAAACAAACTAGTTAATATGACATGTCTAAATGCAAAAGTGTTTATAACTGTTCCGAACGACTTGAAGGGGCGAAAGCCTGCCATGGTACAGGGGGGCTTGATGCAATAATTGTTCAAATGCGGATAACAGCACACATTTAGACAGTCTCTCCTCAAAGACATTCATAGTGTTCCATTCTTTTGTACACACTAAAAGTAAAGTTGTGCGCAGACAGAGTAGTTCTCACCTCTGACCAATAGCTGTATAAAGCGGGCGTGCTTCTCAGATTGTTGGTATCAGAAAGTTACACAAATTGTCGGACGCAGCCACCCCAATTATGATGTTGGAAAGGTGTGGGCGACGTGGTTCTAGATGCTGTTTGAAAATCAGACAAAGACTTCATTTGAAGCATAGCTAGATTTCTCCTGGAGAACCCTGATTTATCTGCCATGTATACGGGTAACCCGGTTTCGTGTGCATGACAAAAGACTGCAGACAGGGAATGTGAGGTGATTGCACGGAGCAATGCATCCTTGTATTTAAAATAATTCCATTTAAAGTTTGACTGAAACTAACACAAGGTAGCCCCTATAAGTCTAAATAAGTCGGTTTCCACCGCTGAACATTTAAATTCAGACACTTTCATGCTGTGAGGGAAGGCTCTGCTTTGACTGTAAGAAAGCAATGGTTCCAAAATAAATCTGATGATTGACGTGCGGCATGTATATGCAGATTTAAAGTAACTAAGTTACAACAGTGCATATAAACACATTCTCTAAATACCCATGTAACCTGGTTTCTCTGAGTAGCCTGGGGAACTACAGAAAAGGTGCAAGTCCAGCACCTATCCACGTGTTACCCATGGCCAGACTATATCTAGTTTGAAACACTCTGTAGGTGACATTCCACATTGTAAGAACCAGCCAAATGTAGTTCAGCCCACCAAGGCCCCAAAGGCCGTCAACTGCTCTACTAATGCCAGTTCACCAGAACCCTACACCAAGCCTTGCAGGTGGTGGGCCCACATGGCACCAAACATAGTCATCATTGACCAAGACTTTGAAAAAGACATTGTACACAGCTTCTGTGGGCACGACAAAGCCTAGTATACCCTATGACCAAAACCCTATTTTTTTTTGTACTTTGCTGTGCTGGCTTAATTTGTATCCCAGATGGGAGTGGAGGTGGGAGGTACAACTGTTTTCTCACAGTTTTATTGCATCTTCAAAGGGTGGTACAATGTGGAGCTAAGCTTTCAACACATTAATATGTTTATGCATCTTAGAAATCAAAGCACTGGAGAAATTACTGTCCACACTCATTTGCCTCAGACTAATAATACTGCTGATGTCAGATCACTTTTAAACAAGATTTTGTAAAATGTGAATCCATAAATTTCATTAGCTCAGCGTTGCTAATTAAAGTTCTAAAGCCTGTAAAAGTCACAAAAGACAGCATGTAAAATGACAGACCCAAAGTGATTTTGAAGACATCGTTAAGCCAATGCATGAACTACTTTCTCACTGAAGAAAAGGTCAGGTTCTGAATCCAAACCCAAATCACCCCAATAAACCAAGGGTATCCTTTTTCCCAGCCTCTAAAAGTGTGTGTGGTGTTAGTGTAATTAACATTGTAACGTGTTTCAGCACACCCTGACCCTTCACATTACACACCACCTCTGAAAACAGATGCGTCACCTGGAACGGCTTAATACCTTTAGACATTATAATTATATGTATGCTTCTGTAAAATGGGAAAGTGATCTCTATTGTTGTCATTACAGAGGGTATAACAGCTGCAAGGACAAACATTGTATTAGATATGGGCAAATTCACAACTCCACTGTAGCACCTAAATTATCTATGCTCCTTCAGGTTTTCATGCTGTGGCCAATCATAGAGTGTCAGGTAGTTCAGAGTGGTGCTTTGTAATTGGACGTCATATAATCCCCTCGAGCAGCGGGTCAGTCAGCTAGGTCCATTACGGCTAGTTCTTCGCAAAGCAAAGGTGAAAGACAGAGCAGGAGTGCACATAATGGATTTGGAAATGGAGACAAGTTTGACCTTTTCTCTGCCTCTTTCAGAGTGTTAGAAAACATATTTACTTACAGTTTGCATGCTTGAAATTAAAAAAAACAACATCAGATTAAGATGATATGATGACTGCTAAAATATCTGACAAACACAACAGGGGGCAGCCCAATATCTGCCTTGTGAATTCAGGTGGTGTAACAGTTTCATTATTGATATTCATGAGTAGGTGTGGAGAGCCGTACGACACAAACATGTTTTGTGAGAAAGCTGGTTTAGACTCACACAAACTATTTCCTTAGGTCAGTGCCATACGTGATTAATAAAATATCGCTACATCTCTTCCTGCTTGTCTGGTAGCACTTGCTGTCATTCCTTTCAGGTCACAATGTGAGGTTGTAACTGTGGCTTTTTCAAATCTGCAAACTTGAGCCATTCGAGATCCACATAAGACTTAAAACTTACACTTTTTCTGGGCCTGCTGGTGGGTGTAGCTTTTGTCCATGTCAGGGGAGAAGCTCCTGTTGCTGGTGTTTGATCCAGAGCGGACTGGTGGCTGGGTTTCCCTCCTTCCAGGAGAGCGGTCCCGTTTGCTTACTACAGGCGGAGAGGTCCTGTAGTTATCGTGGTCTTCTCTACAAAAATAAGCAACAATCAAGAGGTTCAGGAGTCCACTGAATCAATGTATAAAGTTCAACAATAAATAGGTTCTGTGCAGCAAAATTGTGTGTTGGATATTGGTGACAAAACAAAAATAACTGTGATAAAAGTGCTTTAGATCAATAATGTCTACATCAGTTTGTATCTGTACATGATACCTTGAGGCAGGAACACAATGTTTAAAGTGTGCTGCACTTAAAACAAGGGAAATAATACTAGCCATGGGAATCTCTATTACTTTCTTAAAATGTAATTATTGTATATCTGCAATTAGTAAATCTGAGGAAGCTTCACCTGAAAAATATGCTTAGCTTTAATGCTCTTTTAGACTTTCCCAATGAGTGAGACTTTCAAAGTACTTTTGCCGTGTGACAGGTTGTTGATAAATATAATGTGTCCTATTATGAACAACTTGCACAATGGACACTACTTTCTCTCAATACAATTTAAGAGTGGGATATAATTTGTGTGTCGGAATGTCAATTAATACCATAGCCTCTGGTCCATGCTCTTCATAGACCAATTGTGTCAATTTTGATTGGAAGCCCACTTCTTAAATCAAAAACTAGACTTGATTTCAAGCCCGCCTGCTTACAGAGTTGGCAGTTTTTTAAACTAGAAACCCATATGGATGTGAGGGCAGTAACTTGACTTTTCTGTCTGGCACTGACCTTAGAGGTGGGCCTGACCCTCGACCTCTGCTGCGGAAATAGGGACCAGCTCTGCCACTGTTCCTGAAAAACATTTAAAAAAATACAGACTCAGATATATAGATAAATCAATGACTCTCTGCAACAACTGTTCGGTAAAGAAAGGTGCAGGCAAAATATGATAAATAAAACGAGAGCATGTTGAGCGTAAATTCCAAATGCATCATGTTCATCATTACTGTTTTGAGAAGAAAAGTGGGGTATTCGTCAGTGAACGCCCTCAGATGGGTAATGGAAAGAAAATAAATTGAAAAGCCACAAACACTTAAATTCAGACTCAGTGGGGCTCAGTGGCACACTGATCAATTTGTGGAACTGAGGCAATCTTCCATTTTGGTGCAAGCAACAGTTGGCTGACAGTTTGTTCTTCTTTCACTACTATCTGTCTTCAATTGTAGGCAGAGCCCTGATTAAGCCTAAACATGGAGCTGAAGTCACAAAGCACTGTCACCAAACCTGTTATTCAAACATGCAATGTAACAACCAATTTCTGATCATTTCTCTAACATGTGAAAGGCCTTGCACAAGTACTGAAACTTCATTGTTCACTGCACCTCGTTTTTATAATTTTCCAGACTCAAAGCGTGTGTCCGAACAACAACCTTTAGGTCCAGAGGTATAAATGACTCAAAAGGCACCTGGTTTGTTGTGACCTCTGCCTGAACTCAAGCCACATCTCAAACAAAGAGCAGGTCTAACAAGGCCTCAAACTTTTACGACTCCTGGTCTGTTTGAAGTAGCCAAGACTCGGCCTGCCATTTGCTAAACACTGAATTGTCATCCATGCAGTACACCATCAAAAGGCTATGGATTGAAAAAAAGTTGTGTACTTTATTTTGGAAAACCCAAAAATTCTATAGAGAGTAAACGAAGAATTTATCAGACATTCATCAAGAAATTAAACACATTTAAAAGGCCATGCCTACAGAGGCAGAGAAATACTATATGAAGTATACTCTGAAAGTCACTACACTAAGAACTTACCAGAACAATGCAATAATTTGGTGATTCATTGAGCCTAAATATAACCGTGGGTCCAACAGACAAAACAAACAAATAACCACAACTACTAACGTTTGCATCTATATTCCCTTTGCTTTCTTTGACTACACAAAGCAAAAACACGCCTGGCTTTTTAAAAATAACAATACTTCAATTAACTGGATGGATTTAAAAAGGCAGTTTACAAAAACAAGACAAAGCTTCATTTAGCATGGTAGCTTTTGACTGTTCATTAAGAGAGTGGCTGATGACTTGGGAGCTGTACATCAGGCAGTTAACTCATTTCATGATCTGTGGGTAAACCTCCACCAAGACACCACTGCTGAACTTTATTATTTTTATGCACCACACCCCTTAAGCTTGATTTATAGTTGTACGGTAAGGGGTTGCGGCGTACCTACGTACGTAACCGCTGAAGCTACACCTTTACTCCCCATGAGTGTGAGCCTTACAGAGCCTGGAGTGCCTGGAGTTTCTTGTGCTAGGATTGTCAACATGGCCACTGTAGCACCTTGTGCGAGAAAGGATCCTCATCCAGGATGAGGGGAAAGGCAATCAGCTGCCTCTTGACAGAAGAAGCTGAAGCATAAACTTTCCATAAAAAAAACGCTGTAGTCATACCGCACAGATTTGTTCAACTTTAACAGGAGCATTATGATAAATCTATTGTCAATCCACCAGGGTGAGCATCCAAAAACTGAAGCAGTAACAAATTTAAGATGGCTATGAAGTTCAAATGCAGTGTTACACTTTGTCACAAACACTTAATCGATAAAGTGTGACCGCTGCTTCAGAATGCCTACAAAAACATATGCTAAATTATTCACAGGTGGCGAAATAAAAGTCAGTGTTTTTCTAAGTTATGTTTATGAATAATGGTTCCATAGGTAACTGGAAAACGCACTACCTATGGCCTATCATATGAGTCTAAATTTGCAGTTTATGTGAGTAAAATGCTCTGCAATAGTAAGCATGTCTCCACACACTTTAAATAATTTAAACAATAATGTGCACTTAACCTGCTATGTAGTATTACCACAACAGATAGATTTTAGAGTAACTTGGAACTTGAAAGTATCACGGAAAGGACAAAAAAAGACACAAGACACACGCTGCTCAGAATATCTGAGATGTGTGTGGGTGTTTGACTGAAGAGGGAGTGGTCCAGCTGCTTTTCCTCTCAGGGTGGGGTAAGGGGTGGGGTTGTTTGGCTGAGTGAGTAGACACTAGTGCCCTTTGTCCCCCTCTTTAGCCTGGTATGACTCCTGGATAGGGGAGCCTGGGCCCGTAAACTGTTGGTATGTTGAAGTGGACAGGGTGAGAAGAGTGTCTGTTGATGTAGGAGTTCTAACTGCTCTGTGTGGGGTTAAGCTCTTGAGCTCACCTTAAGAGCAGTGTGGTCACAGATAATTGAAAAATGCTTCCTAAATCTATTTTCCAAAGCTATACTTTTCTGCCAAGCCATGTGTCAAAGCAACCATTTGTAGTAATAGATGTTATATTCTTTACTATTGGGTGGAATGTAGGAGTAAAGAATTTAAAAAGAAATTTAAAGTGTTTTTACACTGATGAGCTTGGTTAACCCATTTTTCTTACATCTCTCCACGCAAAGAAAGCCACACATCACTATGAGGGTCATTCAATCTCTACCAAGCTAATAATACTCACCTTTCAAAAGACTGAACTCTGCCTCCACCTAGTGGTCAGTTTGATGCATTACACAAAGAATTCAGTGTCGCAACTGACAATCTGACATAATCAGACAAACAAAAATTATTAATTAATTAACAGAAGAATCAATATAAATTACCTTGAGCCTAACTGATGCCTCAAATCGTCTCTGCTATAACACTGTTGGGAGTACGGGTCCTCCTGAAAACAAAATCACAATTACAACGAACCTTAAAGGCTCCCTGTGGAGTTTTTGACCTCTAGCAGCCAATGCAGGTGTTTTTCTATTAGTGACGTGATACACATTCCTGCCAATGGTTTTACACTTTTCCGCTGATCAACAAGTGGCGGTAATGTGCCAAGATATGCTGCAATACGCTTTGCAAGTGTTTTACGTGGAAGGAAATGCCCATATTTGTTAGATCTCAAGGATAGGAGTTTTGGTGAGTAACACTGAACGTAAGCATAACTTTTGTTTCTTTACAAGAAAACTCCGCAGGGCCCCTTTAATTGGAAAATTCACGTTGTTGGGAACTACAAAAAGGCCTACAAGAACCCATTTAAACTAATGCTACTTACTATTCTGTTGTTAACTTCCTCACAAACTTAGGTTGGAGTCATACACATTGCTATGTCATTTCTTTATGTTTCCATTTGATCAATTAAAAATTACCAGATTATCCAACACTTAAACAGACTGACAAAGAGACTCTGATCTGGCTACTTATTTTGAAACCTGTAACACAAAACAGATTATACTCATACCAAGCTTGTCTTACATTTCGTGGGGGTGAGGAGTGTCTGCGAAAATTGCCATAGCTGGGGTTTTCATTAAAGTATTGACGATCACTGGGTGGGTAACTGCTTTCGCCGTGACATTCTCTTGTGTCAGGGTAATGTCGACCATACCACTGGTCGTCATTAAGGCCTCTGTCAAATTCTACCCCGTGCCGAGGCACAGGGCTCCTCCTTTCAACAATATTGACAACTCGATGGACTGTCACCTGAAAGGACACAATATCATATTTTACATTTCAATTTGTTAGCCTTAGTAAAAATCTGGATTAAGAATAACTCGACATAGTAAGTAACATGCTGTTCAAAGTGCTCCAGAGTTCAGTGGAGTGATGGGATCTCCCAAATTTAGAAAAGAAACATAAATTGTTTAAAAATGTAGCTGTCTCTAGCTTGGTTTTTAGTATCATAGAATACAAATAAGTGTTTTTAAACATAATTTAGCAGACTGAGACAACAAAAACGGCTGAAAAACAGCATCCACAGTAAATAAAAAGTGAATGAATACTCAATATGACCATAAATACCTATCATGGTCACAAGAAGCTAATCACAAGACAGCAACTTCAGAAACAGCATCATGATACCAAAGACTGTTAACTAACCAGCTCTTCACACTAATTACCTAGGGGGACCTAGTCAAACTAATATATTTCATGCAAGACAACATCTTTCCTTACCTCTCTTGCATCCATTGCTGAGAAGCAGTCTCCATATGCCTCTCTAATCGATTTCCGACCACGTCGATATGCCACTACAGAAAAACAAGAAGAAGTGAGTTTGTGTGTTGGTCAGACCATGAGTTTAAAGTTCAGATATGCAGTCTTTTCTTCCCATTTTCAAACTCTGCAGCAGTTCTTGAGAGTTGTAACATTTCTCTTCAACTATCCATCAAAATTATTTCTTGAATGAATGTGTGGTGAAAAATAGTCTATGCCAGAATTATGTAAACAGTTATTTATTTATTCATATTCAGTACGCACATTCAAGACTTTTTTAATGACTCGTGTCATCAGGAAAAGTCTGTATAGTAGACTGATTGGTCAAGCTTCCAGCTGCCGAGTCAAAGTGATTCTCACTGGATGTTTCCCAAACTAAAATCCCATGCTGAAACAGGTCTCCAGAGATTTGAGCTGGCTAGCAGCTAAAATCGCTGGGAAAATCCTCTTTCTCCAAACTAGAAGAAATAACAATAAGGGAGCAGGAGGCTGCAGAGACGAATGATAATGAATCCATCCTCCCAAACACTGTAACCTTAAGACATTGGAAAATGTTCACAGGGCAAAGCATTACAATGTTGTGTGGCTCATACTGACTTGTTGAGCATGTGCAGTCAATACCTGGGCATGCTTAATAAAGTGGTACAGCCAAAAACAGTCCAGTTAGAGGTCGAAGTCTGTATGAAAGACTACTAATAGCATTGTTATGCTTGTAGATCATGCACAAATGCAGTTGTTTTTACTTACTGTTGAAGATATGATATTGGTCTGCTCAAGTTGTCTCAGAAGAGAATGATGAAACTATAAGACGGAAAAGGGTACAGCCATGTTTATCTGACTTGGCATTGGCATGTTTACCCCCCCAGACCATTTTGGACACATACCCAAACACACAGAAGAAAGAGCCTTGTAACACACACACACACACACACACACACACACACACACACACACTTGAACTCTGACCTCAGTTTAACAACATTTGTACACCATCCCCCACCCACCAACCCTCTTACCATTCACATAGCCCTAAGTGGACAGGGTGGCCTGGTTTTGGACATGCCAAAACAACACAATTCATTTATTTAAGCCACTCTCTCAAATAGTTGATTGATTCACAATAAGTGAAACGGTGACTTCTGCAGGGGACACTGCTTCTCCACTTCCCCTTCTTTTAACTGCAAATATCCAAAGTATCAAAGTCTCTAAAGACCGATGGAAAATGTGAACAGTCCGTATGAGTGACAGTAAAGAGACTTCATGTAATAGAGCCTCTGCTGTATATGGCGATGGGTGCGTTTGCGTTTTGCTGAAACGCAAGATGTTATTATGACTGGTTGAGAAAGCTCCATGTTATTAGCACTGTTGTTAGCAAACCTAGCTCATTAGCATCACAGAACAAGAGGAAGTCGTAGGAAACTCTCACCAAATAATGATTTGGATCCTCCCAGGCCACACAGTGCGTTTTACATGTTTCTCCAATCGCTAAAGGACACTTCACCTACACTTGAATCCAAGTTATACAGCGGTACAGACATTGTTCTTTGTGTACATGTGCAAGTGAAACCAACTCATTTTCCTGTCTGCTCTTCTTCGCTGGACGAACTACTTCCAGAAAACAGTGCGCTGCCGCCCTCTGGTGGCGACTGGTGGGAATGTCCAAACTTTCTCATGTTGGCCAGCAGTGGAACATCTTTTACTAAAGATGTAAAACTGCTTAACTAAAGGTAAAGGTATTGGAATTGAAGTATCAAAAATAAAAGTACTCATTAGACAGCAGAATGGCCCCTTTCAGTGTTATATTAATGGAGCCCCTGAGTAGTCACATCATTTTTTTTTTTCTAGTTTGTGCACTCTTTTACTAAATCGTGCACTCATTTTACTAAATTGTGCGCACGTTTTATTCATTATGTGTGCTCATTTGGTAAAACGTGGGCATGAAATACTTAAATCGCACGCACAATATAGCTTGATCTGTCTGCCAACAGTTTCCTAAAGCCTGAAGGTTCAGGAAGGAGCAATTTTATGTGTCACTAGAAACTGAATTTGAATCATTTATATTTGAATTTGAATTGCTCAACTTGAATAATTGCATTAAAAAGCTGAATTTGAATCACATAATTTGAATCTGTATTGTTTAACTTGAATAATTGCATTGAAAAACTGAATCTGAATAGCATCATTTGAAATTGAATTTATCAGAGTCCCCCCTCCTCACATTTTACCAAATCAGCACACATAATGAGTAAGACATGCACATGATTTAGTAAAATGAGTGCACGAACCAGAAAAAAAAAATATGATGTGACCCCTCAGGGGCTCCATATATATTTTATGTTAGTATTATAATTCATGGTGTATTGTAAGCAGCATTTTAATGTTGCAGCGTGTCAATGTGGAGCTAATTTATATACTGTTGGGACTGAAACATAACCAATAACAATGTATTATAGTTTCTAAACTTATCATATGTCGTCTATACTGTCTGTAGCTGTTGCTGTCAAATAAATGAAGTAGAATGAAAACTCGAATATTTGCCTCTGAAATGTGGAGGAACAGAGGTATAAAATCACATTTGCTATCTGCAGACATGAGAAACACCAGTACCATTCATTCAAGTTAAAGTTTTGTTTTTAATTATTTATTGCAACTTAATTATTTCCTCACTTTGTTTGTAATTATTTGTGTCTGGATACATTGTGTAGTTTTGCTTTATTTGTGGTGTATGTAGCACCTTTTATTTTTGTTTTTCATGCTTCATATTGGTTAAGGTGACTTATCCATCCTATGCATCTGTTACTGTACTTCCTTCTGCTGACAGTTTAGTTTCCCGGTGTGGGATCAATATGGGCTATTTTATCTTATCTTATAAAATGGAAATGCACTGGTAAAGTACACCTACCATCTCAAAATTGTAATTATGTATAGTTTATGTTTATTTTATTTAAGAAGGGATAATGCACATTAATTAACATGAGCACTTAGGTCCATTATGTAAATGTGCCAGATTTAGCCGTACAGGCTAATTTTCATCGGCAGTCCCTGGCAGGTTGTGGCATATAAAAAACATTAAAAGAAGACAGACAAAAGCACTTAACACAGACAAATAGTAAAACAATGACATAACTACTACTCCAGACTGCGACAGCATGTATGATTTTCCAGTAACCACTGTTTTATACGTTTGGAGAAAGAGTTGAGAGATGTCGTGTTCCTTAGTTCTGTGGGTTTAATGTTCCAGGTATGTGCTGCTCGATAGGAAAAGGCCAACTTGTGATCGGGTCATCCAAGACGCGTGTTAATGCCAGGTCTGAACAGGGCCAAAGTTCCTCTAACACTGGGGCAACAAAGACAGGCCTTGCTCTGTTGCCAGGCTGTAGGCACCCTGCATAAGAGCACTGAGGTGTTGACAGGGGATGGGAGGTAGAAGCTGTTGGCTCACCATCTCTCCAGCTGCCCTCTAGCTTGCAAAGCCAACCCACAACATTCACTTCACTCATGGCTCATCCTGGCAGTGCTCAATAGGCATGCCTACTTGGGACACACATCATTTCAAATTTCTCTATGACTGACAGGTATCTCCTTCACTCACACATTGACTCGAGCCCCATCACTCACTGGCCTGTCAGCTGTCTTTTCTTCCCATTTTCAAACTCTGCAGCAGTTCTTGAGAGTTGTAACATTTCTCTTCATTCATCCATCAGCTGCCCAAAGGTACTTTTTCTACATGGTATCTCCCTCTGGTAGTAGCTCTGGTAGATGAGTTTTGATTTTGTAGGAACTTGAGTAAAAATACACTTACTCAGTTCTTCAAACAAAAAAAGAAAGAAAACATCCCACAAATCTCTATTAATATGTCAAATCACATTCTACATATATTTCTATGACTTATGTAATCTCCCCTGAGCGTTTACTGCAGTGCAGATTATTATATGAGTATTTATGCACATTTTCACTTCCCCATTCTTCATCAAAGCCTGTCTGCTAACTCACAGCACGC
Source organism: Oplegnathus fasciatus (assembly GCA_003416845.1). Classification (NCBI taxonomy): domain Eukaryota; kingdom Metazoa; phylum Chordata; class Actinopteri; order Centrarchiformes; family Oplegnathidae; genus Oplegnathus; species Oplegnathus fasciatus. The sequence continues at coordinate 1,443,352 of NTHP01000022.1, forward strand.
TGTAACATCTACAAAGCGCCGTCCATCACCGCTGTGTCACATTAATCGCCGTCTCTGTTGTGATTACATTAAAAGTGATTGGGTGAACCCGGGTCACGTGACCGTCATTCGACAGGAGTTTTCCACGACAGCTGAGTAGCAGCTAAATGCGTCTTTTCACCTGTAACATTGCTCCTTTTCAACTCCAGCGAGTCGAAGTTTCTTGAAATGGGAGACAAGAAGAGCCCCACAAGGTAAAGCTGTCGCTAGTATCTTTGAATGAGGACTTTATCGGGCCGTTTGAGAGCAGAAAGCTCGGTCAATGGATGGAGCTGTTCTACTGAAGTGTTCATGGCGGCTGGCTGCTGGTTTAATGCGGGGCAACTGCCCGTGTAAACTGAAAGCTCGCGTTTCCTCAATGACTGACCTCTGAGCAGAAAACATCTTTAGAGTCGTGTCTTTCCTGTTCTGGTGTTCTTTATCTAACAAGGTTTTCTTTGAAATCATCGCGCTCGTTTAAAATGCGCCGCTATCACAGTGTTTTTGTTTTGTTTTTGTCTAAAGGCCAAAGCGGCAATCCAAGCCCTCCTCCGACGATGGTTACTGGGACTGTAGCGTGTGCACATTCAGGAACAGCGCTGAGGCGTTCAAGTGCTTGATGTGTGATGTCAGGAAGGGGACGTCAACTCGGTAAGAATAACTGTGGCTGTTAATGTTTAACGATCAAAGCACCGCAGAGCTGTTTTAATGGTAATTGCATGATTAAAAAAGTACACCCAGTTGCAGGTTTATTAGGCACACCTATCTATTACAACAGCCTTGCAATAAATCCTGTCATCGTGAAGGGTTTAATGTTCAGTTTTTGTCAGATGTTGGAAATAGTTGTTCATCCAACTTTATGGACATTATGTGGGCAGGGCCATATCTATCACTGAGGTCATGCCCTCAGTATTTCCTCTGGGAATTTAGAAAATTTGACAACTTTTGAGGGAAATGAAGAAAATAAAGGATTCAGCATTTCCCACTTGAGTTTTATTCCTGTCCCTTAAAGGCTTTGAATATTTATTACTTAATGTTCAACAACAGTTGACTGAATAAATAAAATCTGGAAAAAAAATTATGTCTGGTCAAAATTGATGGTTGGTGCTGGGACTCTGACTCATAACCTCAGTATTTCGCCCTGTTTGTTGTGCTGTTAAATTGCATTTATATTGGGGTTTTTTTAATATTTTGTCCACCCCATTTATATAATTGAGGGTAGGGTAGACAAAATATTAGAAACACCTCTCAGTAATGCAATACAATCAGCAGCATCACAATCCACAGCCTCCAAAATGACCATAAAGTTGAATCAACACCTCGCTAAAACTGTTAAAACAAAACCTAACATGAGAACCTTCATAAAGGTGGGATTTATTGCAGAGCTGTTGTATTAGACTACATTAGGTTAAGCTAAGTGGACTTATTGGACTGGCAACTGAGTGTATGTTAGTTGTATGTTAGTACTTAAGCCAGAGATGTAAATGAGAGTAACCACATCTACATACTTACTAAAAATTCATAGTATACGTCATAACAGGTAGCATAATGAAATGAGGTATAAATAGATGGGGGTTTTTTTTAGATGATACGAGTGATTATTGCTTATACTTGTTGGCCATATGAAATTGATTAATGGCTGGAAGTCAACCCACAAACTTCTTCTGTTGCCCAGTCTGCAAGGATAGGAGGGGAAGAGCTGTAGAGAAGTCTTGAATCAGCATAGACTTCAGTACATCCACTGAACTGTACTAACCAAAAATTAAGGGAAATCAGTCTCACTTCAGGGATGTCCTCTCAGTTCCATTTCTGGGACTGCAGGCCGCAGGATTAAATGACCATTGTTTTCCATATCATGGGGGGAAAAAAGCAGATAGTGGTAGTCTTACATTGTCAGATTCACAGCATTAATACCCTACGTGTGTGCAGCTAGTGCAGGGGAAAAGTGAGGCTGAGCCCACTGACGCTCCAAGATTGTTTAA
>NTHP01000022.1:1445356-1462091 GCA_003416845.1 Oplegnathus fasciatus
AAAAAAAAAAGTGATCTGGCACATGTCACTGTTACATTGTTAAGGCTGGGCTTAAACTGCCAAGCTCATCAGTGCTCTTGTTAAATACTGTGCCAGGGGTGGCAGAATGTAGAGGACAATGTTTGCACGTGCCTAAATACCTAGAACCGTAGTTCAAAGGATAGGCTCACAAATGTCTTCTCTCAAACCACCAGTCAGGTCCCCATGTGATCATAGAAAAAGGCTCACTGTAATAATTTCTCCTGTTCATACTGGCTGTGAAGAGATCCTTCCTGACGTGCTTCCAGTCAAAGAGATGTGGGACAAAATCCACAGTCCTCCTAGTTCTGTGCAAAAATATATTCAAAAGTTTATCTGTTAATCAAATCAAGTGGGTATCTTCCAAAGTCATTGTCCTTTTAGTGTGAAATTCCCGAAGATACCTGCTTAATTTGACAAACTCAGACTGCTGAAGTCTCATATTAACAGCAGATAAACTTCAGAATGTATTTTTACACAGAATGAGGACTGTGGATTTTGTCCCCCATCACTTACATTGGAATCAATTAGGATGACAGCAAGCAAAACCAATATCCATATGGGCATCTGACTACTTTTTAAGACTGTCTTGAAAATGTATGAACCTGTCCTTTAACTTTTTGTCAAAGTTTTAGGAAGTTTGCAGCCAGAAATGTCAATTTTAACTCACTGTTGTAAGCCCCCTGCTTCTCATGGTCATATTGAACAGTTACATAGTTCAGCAGTGCAAGCCACGTGCTCGGCCTACTTACAGCTTCAGCGATATAAATATAACTATGAGGCCAATAACTTTTTTTTTTGTCTCTTTCAGAAAACCACGGCCTGTTTCTCAGTTGGTTGCACAGCAAGTAAATCAGCAGTTTGCACCACCCACACACCCCAAAAAGGAGAAGAAAGAAAAATCAGAGAAGGACAAGAGTGATAAAGAACCAACACTGAAAAAGAAAAGCCATAAAAAGATGAGGTAATGAATTCATGTTTTCAAAGGAAATGGCAGAGTAGCGCATCATATTCAGTGGTCTTGGATCTTGTTTCTGGGCTTTGCCACCACTGAAATATTTAGTATCTTCCAATCAGTTTTCAAATCCTGTTTCTGTTTGCTTGTCTCTTCACCAGGCCCAGGTTAAAAAACATAGACAGGAGCAGCGCCCAGCATCTAGAGGTCACAGTTGGAGACTTGACTGTAATAATCACAGACTTTAAGGAGAAAGCCAAACCCATGTCCACTTCAACAAGTGCTGCCTCAGCAGACCAACACAGTCAAAGTGGCTCGAGCTCTGATAACACTGAACGAGGGGTCTCCAGGTGCTCTTCGCCACACGGGGAAGGCTCGCCGGTCAACGGAGAGACTCACTAACTAACCTTCACACTTCCAGTCTGCACAACCCATTCTTCTGCACTCTCAACAGCCTCAACCAGAGATTAAACTTCAACATGCACGTTTTTTTTAAAATAATACTATAAATGCCAATAAGATAGCATTCACTTCCATTCGGGGTCGTATTTTTCACTGCCTTCCCACGATGATAAAGAATTCAGGAGTCAGGATGTATGCTGTACGCTCCGTTTAAAGAACTGTGCAGCAAGATCTATCACGATGAACTAAAACAAAGGAACAGTAGCATTAAATCCTGAATGTCTGTGGAACTGCGCCACGTGTTGTGGTTTTAACACCTCAGTGTTACATCAGCTTCACACTCGTTGGGTCGTCGCTGCACAGAATAAATGATGCATTATGAAAGAAAATATGAAGAAGTCATCTCAGAATTGTAGTTTATTCTTGAATTTTGTTATCATTATTTGCACTTAATGGCATCCTATGTTCATGATAACATTTTTTAGCATTATTTCCACTTTATCAATAAATCATAACACTGTTGGTTACTGGCCTTATCCAGCTCTCATTTTATGCCATTGGATGCCATGAATTGTTTTACTGTCTAACATTTGAGTAAAAATATTGAATAATTATTCTAAGTATGCTTCTCCTTCACTTGGTAGAGTTAAGCATGATTTAATCTATAGAATGGTTTATATTGTAAAATAATGTTAAATAAAATAAGTTGTAGATTCTTGGATATGTTTTTGTTTTTTATTTTTCTGTTATAAACGGGAACTGTTTGTAAGACACATGGATTTCTTAAAAGTTGCTTTATTGGAACAAAACTATTTTCTTCAATGATTTGCTTTAGCATTGCCATAGTTAATGGATTGTATTTTGGAATTTGTTAACGTTTTTTCACATCATGACATGGTGGTATTTAACTTGTGTAGCCAGTTCAGGTCAATCAGTGAGTTGCACACACCTCACCCTACTGTATGTGTCTGTTATTATTACCCTTACCAGGTTCCTTACACTCCTTGTAGTTGTTGGGAGGGAAATTGGTATCCTGAAAGGAAGGCCCTAAAAGCAGTGGTGGAAACTAATTACATGTACTCATGTACTTGACATAAGTAAGGTGAGGTACTTGACTTCAGTACTTCGACTTGCTGCTACTGTATACTTCTACTTCACTGCATTTCAGAGGGAAAATTGCACTTTTTCTCCACTACATTTATTTGTACTTTAAATATTAAGATTTTACAAACAAAACGTGATCACTTATAAGATGCATTGTTTTAGATAAAACAATCCAACAGCTACAACATTAAAATACTGCTTACATGTAATTATAATCTAGTGGTACTTTTACTTCTGATACTTGAAGTATATCTTGCTGATACTATTTCTGTACTTTTACCTCAGTTAAAGTTTTAATGGAGGACATTTACTTGTGGCAGGGTATCTTTACATTGTCATAGAGCCTTCACTGAATTAGGATCTGAGTACTTCTTCCACTACTGCATTAAAGGGTGTGTTTTTTATTGTAGATATGCACCAAGCTTTGAGTAGTTGGTAGCTACCTGGCTGCAGTATGTAGTTCTCAAAGTGTATCTGTCAACTGTACACACACTGTCCTGACAGATGGTTGATCTAACGAAATGTGTGTGGCAGAGGTGGGTGGGGCTGGAAACTGTAAACAGCAACTGTGCTCTTTGGCTTACCTTCTGACTTGATTTATGTGACAGATTAGTCAGCCGGTAGTGCATCAGATGGTAGCCAAGAGCAACAAAAATGTTCCGTTAGAGCTTAAAACTTCAAACGCAAAATGCGATGCTATTTTCAAGCATTTCTCCTGTGCATGGTCTTCACCTTCTTTTCACTGCTGTATGTGTTCAATCAACTAGCCTCCACCTTGGAAGACGGAGACGACTGGAACCTGAAAGTGCAGGGGATACCCGACAGGCGCAGTCATGACTCCGGGCACCGTCTCAGGAAAAGGCCGGGACTGGCAGGCCTTCGAGACCGTGAAGAAGGGCTTGACAGGTAGCTTAGCTAGCTAATCTGTCACCTAGCGTTAATTTCATCTCACAACTGAGCTCATTAGTAACGTAACGCTAGTAGTTAGCTCTTGCTACATTGTACATAACGTTGCTGTTAAAACGTTGGTTGACTTGCTACAGCTAACGTTAACAAGCTAACTTTTCACATAACAGCTAAGCTAAGTTGTAAAACACAGTTTATGTTCGCTACCAGGCTGATAGTAAGTTAATTTAACAGTCACTGGAAAAGTTGAACATATATTCAGTGTTTTAATTGTGTTGTTTTGCACCCACGGCACGTCATGTGTTAATATGCCATCTTGTACAAATGTATTACCTGTTAGCTAGGTTAGATAATTGATTAACCATTACTGCTAACTAATTCTGTGCCTCATTAGCTTTTGGCTGGATTTAAAGGACAGCCATCTGTTAAACAACTAACTCTAGGAGGCAGATCAGGACATATCTAATCCTAAAACATATAGCTTAGTTCTTCTGATGTCCAAGAAATTCAATTAACGTTGAGGATCCAAAAGATCATGTCTTTATTCTGTCAGGTGTAAGTCAGTTTCTTACTGGAATCCATATTGGAGACTGCCTGCTGATGTTTGTGGAGTGAACTGCTTATTGGAATCATCTCTTAGGTATGACTGGTTTTGTGCATCTCTATAAAATGTTCTTTAATAATCAACATACTTCAATTGACAACTTTCACCTATTTTCTAGGTCCACAGTTCAGAGTAGGCGCTGGACCTATTACTGCATTCACAGTAATTGAAGTGATTACTCCTGAGTTGTATAATTTAGCCTAAGTACAAGCAGTTATCAGGAGCTAAACATGCTTACAACTCAGTTAGTGACAACACTTGGAGTTGGAGTGTAAAGCCATCCCATGAGCATGAGTACTTTGCTAATTTGGTGAATAAAATACTTTCTTCTACATTACATTTTAACCTTAAATCTTATTAAATTTTACTTGCCATAGATTGACATTTGCATATACACCAAAAAACATGCCAGTGTCTTATCAACAGACTTTTTTTTATCATCTCTAATCCTTGAATCCTAATCTTGCTTCAAAGTCTAAGTGTTGACAGAGAGAATGATATTACAAGTCTTGGGGCTTTCTTGCTACAGTTTAACCTATGCTGGCATAGGTGTCATTTACACTGGGGACATGTCCCCATCACTTTTTGAAATGGCAGATTTTGTCCCCATCACTTTATAAAAGCATAATTTGTTAAAAATCTTCTGAAAAATAGCTTGCACCAATCTGACAGAAATGTTAACTAACAAATGAGAACGCTTTGAGAAAAAGAAAACATGCAATGCAATGTAAATATAGAAAAAACAAATGTACACTGTCCGAAAAAAGTAACGTAAGCTAACGTAGCCTACTGATTCTAAAATGACCCAAAAATGTGTATGCGCCGATCAGTAACTTTAACAAATTCTTGACACAGTTTCTTCTTGTCCCAGTTTTCTGTTCTCAGTGTAAATGACACCTATGGTGGTAGTTCAGTTGTGTGAAATGTATCAATTAATTGTGTAGGATTTTAAAAGAATGAATAAAAAATCAAATCAATGATGTGAGTTTGTTTTAAAATTAATATGGATAAATAAATAGAAATAATCTAATCCCTGTTCCAGTTTAATTCATGTTTTCACATATCAGTGTTTGAACCTTATGCTTAGAATGAGTCATGATTGGTTGAACTTGACTCATGAACTCTGGTGAACTCTCTGTTTCTCTAACGTTAAAAAAGTATGCAACATCGAAACAACAAGACAGTTTAACTCAACATCTAAAGGTGAGGTTAATTTATTATCTTTAGCTAACGTCGTTAACGTTATTCCTTCAGTTGTTTCTATTTTGTCCTATTTTAGGGCAGTGATATTGGATATTGTTATCACTGGGCTGACTGATATGCAGTTTTGCTTTCTACAGTACAGTAGATGTGATATTGGCATTGTTTGATTGACATGGTGTTGCAGCTGTGGACGTGATGCATATGGATGACTGTGTGCAGTCGACGTTGTGCATTTTATGCTGAGTATTTTTGTATTGTCGACTCTGTAGTAGCCCAGGCTATACCCTTTTGATTCACCATTATGCAATTTTTTCCCTGACCCGTCGTAATTATGTACTCTGACTTCATATCGATCCCCCCATTACATTGCCTAAAATCGCATATGATGAAGACAAAATGTTTTATGTCCCCACCATTTTTCAACACAAAGTGATGGCCTTGTATGTTGGAATCATCAGATGCAAATTTGAGGGATAACTAGAGCCTTGTACAAAATGAACAGAACTTTGTCAATTATAATTGGAAAATGAAAATGGAAAATAAATGGAAAATAGGCCTTGTGTGGTCTTGTGTGACAGTTTCATGATTTCTAAACTTGAAAGTAGCAGTTTACAAGGAGCATTTGGAGGCAGCACAAAGCATGAGTGATAGTCCTGTTCTACATCCTTTCATTAAACCTAATGACAGTTCCAACCCTACAGGGCTAAGTACCAGTCAGCTGAGCCTGCTGATATCTTCATTACTTTGTTGTCTCCTGCGCTTGTCCGTGTATCCATGCTGTTGTAAGAAGTCGGGGTTGATTACTGATTCATTTTACTTTGTCTTGGCTCTTAGAGAGAGGTCAGGCTCCGCAGTCAAGAAACGTAGTGATGAGAGAAGTCACCTGGCTGTGGTGGCCTGTGGCCCCAGGCTAGAGGAGACTCTCACCATGTTGAAGTCTGCTGTTCTCCTCAGCAAAAAGCCTCTGCGCTTTTACATCTTTGCTGAGGATGATCTACACAACAGCTTCAGGAATGCTGTAAGTGTTTCATGTACTTGTGTATTCATTTTCTAGGTAAGACTACATCTGTAAATGATTTCCTATGTCACTGTCGACTGGCATGTACAGAGTCACATTAAGAAGGCATTATTGCAACCATTGCACAAATTGCACAAGCAAACTCTATTATTTGTACAGTAAAGCCTTCTTTCTATACAGTTGTTGTCACTTTTTGGCCCAAAGGCTGAGGTGCATCATTTTTTAAAGAACAACTTAAGTTAAAATCCCACATGTGGATATTGTTGAGATACAATTTGTGTTTGTGCTTATCTTTTCTTAAAGCTGGACTCCTGGCCGAGGTCAGTTCAGACAAAGTTCAACTTTACCATCTACCCCATCACTTTTCCCAAGGAGAATGCAAAGGAGTGGAAGAAGCTCTTCAAACCCTGTGCCTCTCAGAGGCTCTTCCTGCCAGTAGGTCTACAGTCATCCTTTGTGCATATAATAACAACAATTACACATTTGCGAAATGTGCTCATGAGTTTTTTGTGGTCTGTTTTCCAGTTGATCCTAAAGGAGGTGGATTCTTTGCTCTATGTGGACACAGATATCCTTTTCCTGCAGCCGGTAGAGGACATCTGGGCTCTCCTTTCTCAGTTCAATTCGAGCCACTTAGCTGCCATGGCTCCAGAGCACGAGGAGCCACGCATCGGCTGGTACAATCGTTTTGCCCGCCACCCTTACTATGGCAAGACAGGCATCAACTCAGGGGTCATGCTCATGAACATGACACGCCTCAGGGAGAATTTTTTTAAGGTAGTGTGCAGGTAGATTTTCTTTTTTTTTCCCTGTGTATTTTTTTTGCAGTATGTTAACCAATGTCAGCCGTCGCTATGTCCTTAAAATTTGTACTTCATCTTGCTATTTTAACATATCAGTGTGTCATGATGGCCATTATGACATTAAAATACAGAATACAGACATGCTCACCAATGAAAGCAAGGAGTATGAAGCAGATGTGAAACATCTAAAATGTAAAAAAGAGATTTTATCATGTCCAGGTCTGAAATGTTTCAGAATTCAGAATTTTGTTTGTATGCTGTGTCAGTTAATTGTAAAGAATAATCATCATCTATGGAGTAATATGATGTCATATTATCCAGTCATATTAAATATCAACATTTTTACATTCAGCTAATGATTGAAACATCTAGAGATGTGCAAAATTTAGACATTGAGGAATAGTTGAGAATACTGAAGGAGGCTTCAGGAGTAGCTGTACCACCAACATTGACCAGCTGAGGTCACTCTTGTTATTCCCTTCTAAACCGTCACAAGGAGCATACTCGATTGAGAGATTGAGTTGATGTGTTGGAAGTGTTGACAGAGGGATTCATTTTCCAGAATTGCAGCGTTTTGGTTTCCTGATGCAAAATGATATGAATGCTGTCTTGATTGCTGTACTTTTCCTTCTAGAATGACATGACAACCATTGCACTGAAGTGGGAGGAAATTCTGATGCCCCTTCTCCAGAAGTATAAACTCAATATCACCTGGGGTGACCAGGACCTTCTTAATATCATATTTCACCATAACCCAGGTTTGTGCAACCTCATATACAGCATTATTTTCGTCAAGAATTAAAGAATCAAGTTATGTTATGTATGACTCAAACAAGGCTTCTCTAAAGACAGCTGTCTTGTTGTTTTGGACATTTACCATCAAATAAACTCATTTTTAAGGCTTTGTAAGCTATTGAATGAACCCAGTGATTTATAATCCTTATCAACCCTATCATGTCTCTTTCTGTGTTACAGAAAGCCTTTATGTGTTCCCCTGCCAGTGGAACTACCGTCCAGACCACTGTATCTATGGCAGCAATTGTCAACAGGCTGAACAAGAAGGTGTCTTCATTCTCCATGGTAACAGGGGAGTTTACCATGATGACAAGCAACCAGCGTTTCGAGCTGTCTATGAGGCCATCCAAAAGGTATGAACAGCCTCTCTAACCAGAAATCTGTGGTCTTTCAGAGCCCCTACAGTAAAATGAAAAAACTTGTCTTTACTCAATGGTTCTTATTTGTTATCAACCACCATCTTTTGCTAAATGTTTCTGAGTAGAATTGAATATATTTATTTATCTTAAGTTTTTGTTGAGAGTATTCCAGACACAGCCAACTGATTTTGTTTATTCTAGTGAGGAGCGACCATTTTTCTGGTGCCTCTGATTCTTTAGAGGGCAGTTGTGTAGGTAGACCAGACTATTTGGGGAAACATTTACTAGTCATTACATTATCAATAGGCACTCCAGGCCGTTGCTTTTCTCTTATGGATGCTTCTGTCCACCAGTGCTTAATCAATAGCCTGTTAAACATTTCCGTCATCCTGTCGTAGCTCTCCCAAACCAGACAAATCAGCCCCACCCTGCTTCGACCACTGGAATGGTTGCCAACTAAAAGGCTAAAATGCGTTGCAGAGTTGATGCACCTTATAATTTCATTCTAACATTTCTGTGGGTGCATTACTAATTGTGGAGTGTGAAAATATCAGTATCATTATTGGTAGGCCAACTTAAACTTATTCTTAACACAGTCAATGCCACCATGACCAAGAATGTCCATGTTTACTGTTGAATACTACTGAATATGACTGCTTTCCAATTTAACAAAGTTACAATTAAAAGAAAACATACATGCTTACTTAAAGGATAAGGCTGTTTTTGTTATTGCCCACAAATCCCATGAAACCAAAACCCACAGTGTGCTAGTCTGTCGCTCAATACTTTTTAACTTCTCCAGCCTCAGAGTCCATTTCCTGCTCAAATCATAAATCTAAAAACAAATTCTTTCAGTTTCTAAAATAACTAATTAATTTCTTGAAACACCTGGGCAGTGTAGTTTTTAGCAAACATTACTCAAGCAGGAGTAAATAGTGTTTTTATTGGACTATTTTCTGCTGCCGACTCGGTGCTCTAGTTAATATTTGCGGTGTTGCTCATTGATGTGACAACAATAAAGGTCTGTGGCACAGCGAAATAAGCTATATCAGAACTGGGACACACAGACAGTACTTGTTAGTGGGAGCAGTGCATTGTTGGTTTTGGTCTTTTCATTGTATTTGTTGACAATAAGGAAAATATAAAATCACCACCCCCTTAATAGCCTCCTCTTGGGTTTGTGCGTAGGCATGATTTCACTTTGTTTGAACAGCTGCTGAGGTCTGGCTGTCTCTTTATGCCCTCTGTATAATCTAAACATTTCCAGAATTGTAGCATCCTTAATTTGGTATGACACCCTACAGAGAAATGTCAGTGCATCTCTGGTACTTGAAAATGAAGACAGAACCCGCATTAAAAAAGTATGACATCTGTCAAATTTACTTTTCAGCTTTTCGAGCTTAAAAGTCCACTACACATCTGTCATCAGCGAGCAAGCCAGTCAGCCGGAGAGTTCTCTCACTGCTGCGCTGGCGGCTCGCCTTCGATCTGCTCTTGTTGATTTCAGCACACCGGTCAACATGCAGGCAGCAATCGGGGGAGCAAGGGAAGCTTCATTAGCTGGTCTCCATCCATTACCGCCACAGGGCCCAGCCTGGCCACTATCAGTGCGGGCAATGTTCTCAGCCATTAGGTAAACGAGCAGGCTTCATTATGGGGCACTCGGCCCTCATGCCTCCATCAGTCTCTCAGACAGCACAAACACGCATACACCAGCCAAGACAGCACATACCAGACTTCACCTGATTTTAGGAGGTGAAGGAGCGCTGTGGTTTGTTATTAGTGAACATAATACTTGTCCTGTACTAAGTAAATAAATGTAAGATACAGGTCTTTGTAGTACAATTAGCTTATTAGAAAAGAGCCTGGTCTAACTGAAGATCCTTTGTTGTTAAAAGCTATATTTTGTTGAAGCTTTTATCAGCGCTTCCTGTTGCTCCAGCTCCTCAGGCCCCCTCCCACTTTGTTCCCACTCAGTCCTTTGAGGACAGCATCCTAAAGCCTGGAGCAGGCAATTCTGGAGGAAACTCTCATTTCCATCCCACCAAGAGCTCCTTAGTCAGCCCGGTTCCCAAGGCAGGCTCTCCCAGCCAGCAGAGGAGCTTGCAATAAAGGGCACTACCATTACCCAGCCAAGCCCACAGAAGAGTTGTAAAATTTTTAGTGCTGATGCTAGTTTGAGACATCATGATGGCTGTGTGGACAACGCACCAGCAGCATCCACATAAAAATCGATAGGAGGCTGTTAATGGTGCTTTATTGCCTGCTGCAGTATATGAAAGATAATAAAGAAAGTGTGCTTTGAGTAACCTAATGCTTGGCCAAACTGGAGTCAAATGAGATGCTGTAAAATAGTGATTTCTTCTTATTTACAAGAGCACTAAAAGAATGGCGTACGTCAATATAAAAACAAAAGGCCTGCATTGCATACTGTACGCACCTTATTTACATACTGTATGTGACAAAAGCCTTGGCTGCTAATATTAACTGGCTGAAGAGCTGCAAGTTTTATCTTTGCTGTTCACTTGGTGACACTAAAGCAGACAATAATGAAGCATATCTGGAATGCTGCAGCTGTAGCTTTCACCAGTGCTGTCACGCCTTACTGAACCCATTCTTATATAGTTGTAGTAATAGATATTCATCATCCAAACACACTCTGAATTGACAGATATTCATCAAATGCAGAATGTTATTGTCTTGAACTGACAGTGATAAATGTGGCACTTAATTCGTGTTATTTGAATGTAGTTCTTACTGTCCCATCGCGGCTGTCACAGGAGGCAACAGGTGTAAAAACACACACCTCTGCTGTGTGTTTATAGTTTTTCTTGAATAATGCCAGGAGCAGGACAAGAGCTGGGATTAAAGTGGCAACCAGAGACACAAAGCTGTAATAAAAAAAAATCTGATCTTTATTCTGAAATCAGAAATATAACACCCGCACATTTTTCTCGTCATCGCAGCACCGGTTTGGTGAGAACATGGAGACCTCACTGCTTGGGCCGCTAGAAGAGTCGCTACAGACCACCACGAATACCTACTGTGGAAGAGCCAGTCATCTGTTTACAAAGAAGTTAAAACAGAGCATCATGTCTGTTCAACAAGATGTCACACAGAGAAGATGATCAGGACGGCACTCTTAATATCATTCCATGATTAGTGTCTTAATTTCTCTCTGGAAGTAGAGACTTGGATTTAAGCACTCCTGTGGAGACAATGAGCTGGATGACAAACAGACTCTGGTCAGCACTGAACCGTCATCTGTTTACAAACTGCATATCAATGGGGAAGGATAATCTGTGGAACAGGTTATATTTTTTATTTTTAAGTGAAGCCAATGTTTGTACATGTCCAATGAACACACAACTGGGTCACAAATGCTCTCTCACCATGGTGGAAAATGCACTGAATCCACTTTGCCCTTCAGAGATTTTAGACTTAATAGCTGACAAGAAGGACTCTTACTGTATTCCAGACAATCAAGTTGTGTTATTTTTTGTTTTGAGAAAGAACTTACAATCACTTTGTACAATCGTCTAAGGTCTTTGGGAAAAAAGAAACGCAGCACGGTACTTAAATACGCTGTTCTTATCAAGAGTATTTTATTAGAGTTGTTTTAATATAATTTTTGTATACAGTCTTTGTACTAGTGTTTTTGTCACTGCAGTATATCATGGGAAAGGGTTGTCATTTATTTCAGGTACTTGTTAGTTATTTAATTTTTTTTATTGATCAAAACAAATGCTCACTAAGAATACTTTGTAGAGTCTGATCAGTATTTATTATTGTTGGATATATGTGACAGGAAGCCGTTTTGGTGTCCACCTTACATGTAACATGAGGCTGTCATTTCATTTACTCTGGTATGGGAGTTTTCAAACCATTGTTTACTGTACATTGTATTAGCATTGAAGTCATTTCAGTAACTTTACCAATATCAAAGTTTTCCTTTAACTGTAACAGTGTCATAGAGAGCAGTTGCTTTTCAATCAAGCCACCTAGTGTCATGAAATCTGCTCCCCAACAGGTTTATCAACAATTTGCACTATTGATTTCAGAAATTGAGGATTGTAACAACACAAAGTCATATCTGTGATTTTAATGCTGTACTGAAAAGCCAGCATAGACGTTCAAATGTATATCAAATGAATGGGAAATAAATATTTTATCAAAAAGCATTTCTAATGGTGCCTTTGATTCAGTATGTATCTCTAAGATATGTATGCTTGCAATAAGGTTGAATTGAAAAGTCATAGCCTTTTAAATGTGACGCAGCTCTAAAGTATGTGATACGGTTTGTAATTTCCTTTTGTAGCCTTCAAAGTAAATATACAGCATTTTGAGCTGCAAATATACTTTATATTATGAGAACCCCTAAAAGCATTGTCAAAAAATGAAGGAATTACAACAATCAAGTGTTTGTAGTAAGGCAAATTAATTCTGGTGCAATTAAATTATTTGACTGAAATTCCTTTAAGGTTTCATTTTGAGTGCTCGGTTCTTAGTTTCTTACATTTCATTTTGTATTCTTATGAAGTGTTCCTGCATCAGGCATCATAACAACTTTGCATAAACTGTACTTGTTGCCCACTCGCTTCACACAAAGACCGAGCATGAGCCATGTCCTAGAAGGCAGCAGCAGGCTGAAAATAGGAAATGAATGTGAGAGTGTGAAAACTTCAGAAAGTGTTGTTAGATGGGCAAAAAGGAACTGATGTGTCTGGGTCAGTAGCCCCTGGCTCTTCGTTTTCACAGGCAGATTGACAGACGTGCCTGGAATAGGTAATAGATCTGCATGATGAATTTAAAATGGTCTCCATTCTAAGAAGCTGATAGATATATTCATTTTTCTTGCAGAGAAATTAAAAGGTGTGCAGTGAGTGAGGAAAACATTTTCTGTATTTTAAGAAAGAATTATCCCCTCACAAGTTTTAACATCTGAAGCTCAGTTCTATGATGTAAAGCCAGAAGAAACCCAGAACAGCACTGATTCTAAAAGATCTGCATATTGGAATAACTGGTTGTATTGCATTGTAAGCTAATGAGCAGAAACAGTTTAGGGTTTTGTTGATTTTGTTGGGAAAAGTTAAGTCGAACTGGTAGATTACTCCTACTCAGGGTTGGGAGACATGCTGCAGGCAATAAGGAAGGCATATAAGTTATTATATTTTTAATAGAGAACCTCTGCAATAGATGCTCGTAGTACTTTTTCTACTCCCACTTACACTAGTGTCTTTAAGGGGTTAAGCAAGTGCATATTTTGGTTTGCTGTATGGATACAAAAAAAGCCCTGCACAAAAAACACTAGAGGTCAATTTATTTCTCCCATGAAGTGATTATACATTTGCAAAGAAATGCTCAATTATATTATTGAATACTGTCAACCCTTAGTAAGATAGATGTTTACAACTTCAATATGCAAAGCATATTCAGTTTTTAGGGGGAAAGACTAATGCTGCTACTGCCTGGTTTCACTCCCCCTGAGTATAATGGTGATTGAGGTCTCATTCTCTTTCAGTCTAACAGGAACTGCCAATGGATTATTCATGTTATTGCTTGCACCACTTGGCCTCCGTAATGTTCAATAGCGATTTAAAGCCCAGGCATAAATTAAAACAGTTGGAGGCAAATAGCCCAACACAGAGTCAAAAGGGCCACAAAGTAAGGATTATGCAATATTAGGCAGTGCAAAGTCATCAACATCCTCTTTAGTTGAGGAGAGTGTGGAGCTTACATCCTCACGGTTATGTGCCGAGGACATTTAGAGTTTCAAGATGACAGGATCTGTTTTTCAGAGTGCAGAGTCCATTACATCTGAGACCAGATGTAAAAATGATGTGTACTCACAAAAACGATGTATACACCATCTCCCACTCATAAACTAGAATGTCCACTGAGAATGTGTGTGCAGAACATGCATGCACACAGTCTCAGACAAGAGGCCGATTATATGTTAAATATTGCACAGCTGGTATTTAAACCTGCAATAACTTTTTTTTTTACCACTTGGAGGCAGCGCAACATTGTCACATCATCATTAATATGATGAACTTGTTAGCAAACAGTTGCATATTTACACATCCAGCAGATTACGCAACATTATCATTCATTTGGAGTCATGTTTCTGGCCACCTTGCAAATAAAAGTCCAATATCAACCCTCTTTTAGCTCTGTTTTTGGTCTCTACCAACACCTGAGGGAAATATCTGTCTCTTAAATTGCTAAATGCTTCACTATGTTAATCAGCGAGTTGTTTACTGTGTCTGTCTGCTGTTTGGTGCTGAGCAGGTAGTGTACACTGAAAACAGCTGCCTGCTGTGGCCAGAAACAACACTAAGAGCGGTGAGCGTGAACAAAAACAGTTGCGGCCGGACAGCTAAACAATGAGCTGAAAGTCGTTACAAAGCCCTGTAAAGCCGAGGGGAGCTGCCGATTCAGATGATAATTCTCTGTAGGTTCATCATTACGAGCGACCCTTTTCACATTGTCACATTGTTTTCACATTGTCATTTGATACATTGTTATTTAACATATTGTTTATAGTTGCTTTAAAAGTTCAGTGTGTAAAGTTATTTGACCCATTAAAACAAGACAGAAAGAGGAATATGTAATATATTTGGTATTCATGATTGAAGTCTGTAACATTCCTTAACCAAAACGGCCCCTGAGAGTTTTGGGGGCCCTAAGCAGAATTTTTCTGCACCCATCCCTGTAGCCAAACCCCCCTTGCCATAGCTGAAATATAAATATAGTGACATTAGGAATGTGGTGTACTTAAAATACCACAAAAGTACTGTGTAATGCATTCAATGCATTGTAAGCTTTCAAGGAAATAATGTTTTTTTAAAAACAACTGAGTTTCTTCAGTTTCAGAATAACTCTGAAATTTGCAATGTGTAGAGCAATAATGAACAATCAAAAAGGAATAAATTGATCTAAAACACAATATCTGTAGCGTAGTTTCCTTCTTATGAAAATACTAAACTGACAAAAAAAATAAGAACTTCAGAATTATGCTTTGATTGTTTGGGCTTCCGCTACCAGCTGCAGGACCAGTAGCTTCTGCTCATTTAGCGTATTACTCTAAAAGTCTCTGTTTCTTACAATGATTAGTCTATCAAGTCAGTTTTAAACTTTCATCAATTTAGTTATCGACTTAAAGCTTTTCTTGGCCACTAGGAGACAGAAACATCAAAACAAGCAGACAGAGAAACAGCTATCACCATATTTCTTGCGGCTTATAAACATATTAGTGAAAAATTGCCCACAACCAGCAGATAGCATGTCTTGTTTCCAGCCACCTGACAAATGTAAGTCTAATATTCACTCTTCTTCAGTTCTATTTTGGTCTCCACCACCTCCTGAGAAGGATGACTGGATCTTTAGTTTGCTAAATGCTCAAATGTGTCTTCCTTCAAGTTTGTCTGTTGACGCTGGACAGGTAGGGTAGAGTGGGCTCATCAGAGCCATATTACTGGAAACGGCTGCCTACTGGGATTAATAAAAGTGTCACGAGCAGTCATACAGCTCAATATGGAGAGATCATTTGGAAATACAAACAATATTTATTAACGCAAGCGACAGAGATGGATTTTAGCAATTAGACACGATAGATGTGAAGCATCGTCATTAAGAGTTGGCCCATGAATGTAGAGGATAAGACGGGATCCCCCAGAGTGTACAGGCTTGTGGTGGTGGAGGGAAGCCACCAGAAGGCAGACTGAACCTCTCAGGTGAGTCTTGTGGAACATCCTGGAGCCAGTTTTGGTGATTTGGAGGTGTTGGATTGTGCAAGAGTCGGTCTGGAAGACAGAATGAAAGGATGGTAATTGTATTTGAAGAACAGCATCCACGGACTGACTGGCTCGAGGAGAGTAGGCAAAAAGATCATTGGTCAGATAAAGTGTTGTCAGAATTTGTGAATGAAAGGACTTTGGCAGTGTGGGAAAGGGGAAGTGACAGAGAAGATTAGAGTGGGAAAAAAAAGCAGAAATGAATTAGAGTAATAAAGGCAAAACATGAGAGAAAAGGTCTGTGTTAGTAAACTTTTGCCAAAGCTTCAGAAACTGTGTATATTCTGTAAAACCAAAACAATATGCTAAAAGAGGCTTAACAGCCCTATTGGGCAATGATTCACTGTGTTTTCAGAGTTTAAAGGAGCAGTATGTAGGATTTAGTGGTATCTAGCGGTGAGGTTGCAGATTGCAACCAACTGAATATCCCTGCCCTCAGCCCTACCTTTCCAAGCGTGTAGGAGAACCTACGGTGGCCTTCAGGTGCATTCGCACCAGGCTTGTGCCGATTGGAGATTGGATCGTATATCAACGACTGAAGGGATGATCGACAATTGTTTTTTCCTATGCCAATATTAAGGCAATTTAACTAATTTACTATCAGAACTAAGATGTTATAAAAATAATCTCTAGAATCTGCACCCTACTGTGCATTTAGAGATGTTTCTGGTGAAGCGGCATGTCCACCCACTGAACCCCATTATTCAGCACAAGTGACGAGTGAATTTTAAATCCTTAATTACAAACCAATTTGCCGTCTCTTTTCCATGGA
>NTHP01000022.1:1462106-1484184 GCA_003416845.1 Oplegnathus fasciatus
TGCTCTTTAAGAGTAGTTAACGTTATGGATATGATTTGGATTGTGATATTAAAGATAAGATAATAATGTTAAATGGAACATGATGCTGTGATATTGTCACACCAAGCACATACACACTGAATTTTACAAGGGAGCCGTTGTTTGAATAGCAGAGACATTACTATTCAACAGATTTTTTTATTTAAAGTTTAAATATTTGAAATAAAATGTTCACACTTCACACACTTATATAAATCACCCCATAACCCGGCGATCTCGAGTAACCATGATTGGACGATATGAAAATAGAAACGATCACTTAATCCTTCGCCACTAAATTCAAGCTGGCACTTCAATGTAAAAACGTGAAAGGGCCTCTCTAGAGCCACTTTGTCCGTTCTGGGCTACTGTAGAGACATGGCGGTGCAACATGGCGGACTCCGTGGAAGAGGACCCGCTCGCTATGTAGATATGAAGGGCTCATTCTAAGCTAACGAAAACACAACGATTCTCAGTTTCAGGTAATTATACACTAATGAAAACACCATTATGAATATTATATTCCATTTCTGCCAATAGATCCCCCTAAATCCTACACACTGCACCTTTAAGGAAGGCTTCATACGTACAGTACAGTTTGACATGTTTTGAAGGCTTCCAGGAGGACAATTAAGATTTAATAAAAGGGCTGTTGAGGCTTTCATAGATAAAGCATATTACTCAGTACGTCAAGTGACAACACTGAAGTTTTACTCATCAAGGTTACTTCTAAAGAATGGCTGATCCTCAATCTGCTCATTTTGCAAGACAGCACTTCTGAGTGAGGATGAGACTCCAGTTAGTCAAGACGTGAACCTGACAGCGAGTCATGTGTCCTGTCAGTTTGATAAACTGAACGAAGTGACAAACCAGAGCGGGGATGAGAGGAAAGTAAGAAGTTTGTCACAGTTGAATGAACCGGGTAGAAAATCTGTTTCCCCCTTGTGCATCTGTCTCTCTGCTCCCTACCTTTCCTGCTGCAGAAGGATATCATTTAACTAGTGAACATTTTGATCAATAATACATTTGCCAGCACTGCTGAGACAGGTATAATTGTGCTGATATGTCAGGGTTTAAAACAATTAGTGAAATTTACCGTTGAGCATTAGCTATGCATGGATCCTTCAGTATCATGCTGAGAAGTGAATTTGCCACTGTAAGCAGAACAAGATGAGAAATATGCATATGTAAAGAAAATGAAATCGCTAGTTCGGTGCCTGTAGAAAGTATGGATATCATCTTGTCACTTTATTGATAGACTGTAGCATAAATTTAGATTCTTGATCATTTCAGTTAAACTTGTTGGAATAGGAGTCTACAGCTGCACTGGCGTCTCGGTGAGGCTGAACCTTGGAACAGCAATGCTTTGAGTAAGCATGGCAAACAACTCAAAATGACAATGTTAACATGCTGATGTTTAGCAGGTGTAATGTTTTCATGTTCACCATCTTACTTTAACATGTTAGCATGCTAACATTTGCTAATTAGAACTAACCCCAGAGTACAGCTGAGGCTGATGGAAATGTCATTAATTTTATAAACAAAAGTGTTGGACAAATTAATAACTTTGACCTGATAATAATGCTAGATGAACAGTAAGGGGATCACAAAAGTTATTATAATTCATCCTGAGGGGGTATGTCTGCACTAAATTTCAGGGTAATCCATCCAATAGTTGTCGAGCCATTTCACTCTAAACCTGGGAACGATGAATGTCTGCAAACGTTTATGGCAATCCATCCAACAGCTCGTGAGATATTTCAGTCTGGACCATATAAGACTGAAATTGCCATCACTAGAGTCATGCAGCTAGCTGGCTAAAAAAAAAAAGTTATTCCTAGATCTACTTTTCTAAACCTGCAATTCAAATCCCATTCGAGCACATTATTTGAATTTACTCCTCAAAGAACAGAAGGTGAGCTAGATTAATGACACATTGCCTCACAGCTACACTGTGTGGATCAATGTTTCAACAAATAATCCATACCCCAGCTACCCGAGGGTGGCGGCTCCTCTCCTCTCACTCAACAGCTATAAACAACAGCTCAAAGAGCTTCCACATTGACCCCATGGGCTCTCGCCTCTGCTGCCGTCACATACAAGATCGCATGGCATGTTTTATAGATGCATAACATTCAAACACACCAAAATAAGGACGTTATTACTCAGTCTCACTCTTATATTGGCTTTTTATGGCCCAGTTGGAGCAAATGTCATTGAGATTGAGCATTCAAAATGCACAAGTAATGCCATCTGTATTACCACTCATAAAAGAGGGTATCAGTCACTTCAACTGACCTTTTTTTCCCCCTGATAAAGTGTCTCATCAATGAGCCGCATCCTGGTGCCTGAGGGCTTAAAGACTATTGGTTGAAATCAATGCCATGCCAAGTATTGTTAGTGAACAATATGCCCCGTGATTCAATACTCCACACTTTCTTGATTGCATTGTAGACACCACTGACAAGCAGCATTAATGGGCCGAGCATGTGATTCATGGTAACAGAGTGACTGCACGGACTATTACGGGCATCCACTTTCGTGCACCAGCATGACAGCAGCATCAGTGGCCATAAATTGTCTGTGACTTGGCCAAATGCCAAGAATGTGTTTGTGTTGTCTGTTTTCATGCAAATTAATGTCTGGTTGTGTCTGTGTGTATGACTGTTGGCTTTTGGGAGACTTGCCAAAGACCTGGGGCTTGCTTTAGCTCATGTTTTTGGTTTGTTTACTGAAGTTCTCCTGGACCTCCTGTAGCCTATATGACTTTCTCTCACCATAGTGACTTCAGTTTTAGTGTCTGTTAGTTTCTCTTTAGACCCAAGTTGTTTTAATTGCTTAATAATTACAGTGAACTGAGCAAACTTTTTTCCGTTCTCTTGTTTTTCATATCAGTTGTCTTTTCCCTTCGTCTTTTCAGTCCCTTGAGTCCTGAGCCTCATATACAGTAGGTCATTTAATTGTCTTCCACATGCATCGCTCCTTCACTGGCATTTCCTAATGAATCTATCGTCCTTAGGCCCACACACAGAGGCTGCTTCATTGACTATTGGAGCAGCTCGACCTGTGTTGGGAACCTTTAATTGTTTTTCTCTGAGTCTGACAGCCGACGACACATGATGGATTTGCCACAGCATTTATCTCTGACATGGAAAAGGACAAGCCCTGTATACCCTGAAAAACATTCATGGTCAAATGAGAACTTCTGCAAAATGTGGCTAAGTCATTGCAAACAAATGTTTTAATGGGTGGATTTCCAAGCTTGGTTTTAAACCAGAGAAGTGCCTCTCATTTGGAGTTGAAAGTACATTCAAAGGAAGTCCCCGGGGCTAAATGGGCTGTTCCACAAACTCCACAATTTACCACAAATCTCTCTCCACCTCATGAACTGTTGGCTGTGATGGAAGTGTTAAATGAGCTGGGATTTCTGCAAAAACGCAGACATGCCCCTCATGTGAAACCTATTATAAAAACCTAATCTCGAACTAATTTAGCATTCTATTTCTTGCACTCTAAGGCATTTGTAACACTGAAATAGATTAATCAGACACATTACAGCAACAATGCAATTTAAGGTTACCAAGGTGCAAAATGCATAATGAGCTGTATGGTTTCAACTAAGGAATATAGCACAAATTGCTCCAAGAAAGTCATTTTTCAGACCCCCTTATTATTTTCAAGGACACTTTGACCACCAAAACACAGAGATGGTTCCTCATCAAAGCTCCTGCAAGTCATTATCATTATTTATGCATGCTTGGAGGAATGGAGGGCCTAATTTTTCAGTGATATGACAGATAGTAGGTGAGTGTGGATTACATGAAGATTTGATGGGATATTTCTCAAGAAAACCTCATTCTGACTGAAGCAGATGTCACTTTGTAAGGCAAACTACCTTGAATTAAAAGGCAATTCTTCACCTTTTCCAGGAAGAGTTTTTACAGCAGCTGCTGTTGTGTTCTGAAGTAGCATCACTTTCAAAGATATTCTGTGGTCCTACAGAGCGACATCCAGAGGAAAAAAAAAAAAAGTGTTTCCCATGGGCCAAAACAGCCAATCCCCTACTCAGCAAGTACCATAATCCAGTGGCAGAAGAAGCACTCAGATCTTTTACCCAGGTAAATGTACCAGAATAACAATTTAAAAATACTCCATTACAAGTAAAAGTCATTCATTCAAAATCCTACTTCAGTAAGCATACAGTAAGTATTAGCAGCGAAATGTATTTATAGTATCAAAAGTAAAAAATACTGATTCTGCAGAAAAATGGCCCCTGTGACTGATATATTATTATAGATCACATTATTAAATTGTTAATAATTATGTAACAATGCATAAGTAGCATTTGCCTGTTGTAGCTGATTGAGGTGGAGCTAGTTTTAAATCCTAATACATACACATACTGTACATATTGTATACTGTATATTATTAAGTAGTTTAATCCAATGGTTCCCAACCTCCAACAATATAAATCTGAGGGGTCATGAGATGATTAATGGAGTAGGAAAGAAAAAAGTTCTGCTCTGTGAAATATTGGATAATTTTTACCTCTTTGGGCCTCGAATAGTTATTTTAATGAAACCATCTGAGAAGTTTAGAGGGGAAATGTCTCTCACTGGGCGGCATGGTGGTGCAGTGGTTAGCACTGTCACCTCACTGCAAGACGGTTCAGGGTTCGAGCCTGCGGAGTTTGCATGTTCTGTCCGTGCCTGCGTGGGTTTTCTCTGGCTTCCTCCCACAGTCCAAAGACATGCAGCTTAGGTTAATTGGTGACTCTAAATTGCCCGTAGGTGTGAATATGAGCATGGATGGTTGTCTGTCTCTATGTGTCAGCCCTGTGATTGACTGGCGACCTGTCCGGGGTGTACCCCACCTCTCGCCTAATGTCAGCTGTGGGGGTTGCGGGGGGGCTGATGGATGGATGTCTCTCACCATTTTTTGGTTTTTTTATAAGGCAAAAAGGTTGGGACTGGTTTAATCTTTAAGCACTTTAGTTTGTCAAATAAATTTAGTGGAGAAAAAGTAAACTATTTCCCTGTTTTAAATAGTATCATAAAATAGGAATACAGGTACCTCAGATATGTACTTACATACACTAAATGTACTTTCCATCACTGCCATAATCTCAGAATCACAGGTCAGAGTTCAACCATCTGTTAGGACACAATGTCAACTTGCCGCATCCAAAGGACTCATGACTGCTGGTATGTGAATTTGTAAGTCCACCATCTTCTGCATGGGATATTTTCTCCCAAAGCCATCGTGTTCTTGTGTCATAGTGTTATAGCCAACTGAACTCAACTGGCTACCTCAGTAAATTGTAATTTGATAATAACATTTATTTTTGTCCATAAAACATCATATCCATAATAATATTAAGAGTGAAACATTAGTTTCACAGAAAAGCAGCCATTACAGAAAAGTCTGTGAGGACTTCAGAATCAGAATCAGAATCGGGTTTATTGCCAAGTAGGTTTATACATACAAGGAATTTGCCTTGGTGCTTTGGTGCATAACAATAAAAATCGACAATAAAAATATGAAAAAATATATAAAATATGTACAATATATCTGTTTTTAATATGAAAGAGCTTAAAATGGGGCAGCCATTACTGATTCAGGGAAATTAACAGGAAGAGAGAAGACACTGTCTTTATTCAAAAAGCTGTCCATCATGACCAGAGAATAACCAGATTTCAATTAAAGGGGAGAATCTTTATTGTCATGGGACCCAGAGCGAGTCACTGGTATGTGCCTTAAGGGTCTGACTTCACTCTATTTCATTATCTCCCTCCTGCATGCATGGATTTCCTTTTACTTTTACCCAGCAGCCATTCAATGTTCCATTCACTCAATATTCTACCTATAAAGGTGTTCAAGAGAAATCAATTGAAGGGCTGTGATGTGGAGTCAATTCTTAATGGTCATATTGAGTGAAACGTTTACACTTTGTGCTCTGAGTTTTAATACATTGATTACTTTTGTTGCAGTAACACCCTTTATGTATGTAATGTAAAATGTTCATGAAAGTACAAGTACTCAAAGTGTTACTTGAAATTATAATATCAGCCGAGAGATTGTTTAACCTCAAACCTGGAATATGGATGAGTCACTATTTGACCCCAAACCAACCATTTATGATCAATTATTTGTGCTTCTAGACATGTGGGATGAAGCAATATACAGTCTATGTACAAATGTATGCAGGTAACATTTGACATATCTAATAAAGATTGGATTTATTTTGCAGAGGCAACTTTATGTAACATGTGAATGACAATTTAATAAGAAGATTAATTTCTAATCCTATTTGCAGATCACCGAGGTCTAATGTGTGACATTGGAGGATAATCCAGGAAGCTTCTCAAACGATTATCTTGCCAACACACACACACACATGCTGATATAATAATCCTTCATGTCAGTATTGTGGCTAAGAATATATATAAATATTAACTCATATACTGTTAGAATAACTCATACATAGGCTAATAGACATCAGACTAAACGGCCAAAGAGCCACAGGACCAAAAAGCAGCATCATTCACGAGGCACAAAATCACGCTTTTCCAAGGTTAGAGTTTGTAGGAATGTGGTTAGTCCACCAAGCCAGCATCCTATCATACAAATATACCAATAAATACAAAAACATGTCTATCATTGAATAAAACAACCACGGACCAGCAGGATAAATCTGGGTGGGGAAAGTGAAAGAGCAGCACTCGCCCCCATCCCTCATTATCACCTCCAACTGCTCCACTGGAGCTGCTCAGTGGCCAACAGATGAGATTGTGGTTGTATAGCTTTCAGCTGTTGGAAGAAGTTTTTAGTGTCTGTTGGCCTTGTCTCTGAGGAACATGAGGGCATCAACAGGTACAAAACTTACACTCTTGTTCTGATGATTACAATGTTACCTTGTTTGGGATCTGCCAAAAAACAGTGCATAGAAAAGGAATAAATAAATTATCTATTTTTTCTTTTCTTTATTTTGGATTTCTGATTTCTCTGTTTAATATGCATTGTAAGTGTACATGAAAGGTGTTATATGCTGTAGATGCAGCTCACTAGTCTCACTGCCAGTCTGTAATATGAGAAGACACCAAATCACTGGGACTCAGAGTTGGGTTTCACCAAGAGAAGTAATTTTGGATAAAGAAAATTAAAAAGCTAGCATTGTTCAAAAAATGCAGGAGTCTGGACAAAAAGGGGGGGGGCACCTATTGATAGGTGCTTGTCTTGTAGTGGTGACACTGATCACTCTGTGGCAGCAAAACCAATTCTACTTGCAAGACCTTTCTTATGATCCCTGCTATCTAATTATTCTCCTGAGCGGGCTGCAGATGGACTGAAATTGCAATGTGACCTTAGTTTATATCTCTGAGATTTAGAGTGAAAACCTCAAAACTATTTTGTATTCTTATACTGACTTATAGGCTTTTACTGATTTTCACTTGGCTGTACTCCATAATCTTTTAAATAATATTGTGTTGTCAGTAAGAAAATAGACATCCTTAAATTAATTTCTGAAAACCTGTAATTAGGAGAATGGGCGAAATATGCTTCTGCACAAAGCTTTTTCAACATAAATTGTTTTCAGTGTGTTTGGCGCAGCTGTTGTAGTGTTACCATTGTGTGGTGGCTCGTTTGTGTAAAGCTGATTAGAGCGCACACAGACATTTAGCTACATTCAGTGTTATGAGCATGAACGGCTGCTGTTTGCATTGAGATGAGGAGTAAACAACTGATCTCCCTGGCTTGTAAATATTGTTTGAGAACCTGCAGAAGATCTTTGTTTAGCCACATGATCATTCTCACAACAAACCAGTAATGGATATGTGTGCAGGTGAAAAATAGTTCTCGTTCTCTATTTCTAATTATAACAGGAAACCTGACTGGTCCTTGATAAATCAAATGCAAATTCATTGCAGTTCAGATTAAGGATGTAGACATCACCTCCCAGGTGTCAGCCCAGACTTGTCATGCATTATGAAATGATGGCACTCTCACTGATTATGTATTATAATATAGCAGCGTTTTTCTGTAATGCTCTCCGCAGCCCTTTCTGCTCTGCTTTCTAATGAACAGCACTTTTGAGCACCAGAGCAGAAAGTCATAAAAGCATCATTTGGCTTCATGCTACCACTTTGAACAACCTTTCATGCCACTGCACTTTCCTTTAATTTCATTAGAAAATGTGTAAATGCAAGGAGATGGGGAATAGAACAACTCAACCGGACTATCTACATAACATCCTCATGCTTTTGATCACATTAAAATCAGCATGTGCCTTCCTCAGCAACAGATACAGGTCTAAACCGCCATGCATTCATTGAGCTATTCGGGGTTCTACACAAATTCCTAATTCAATTAACATTTTGGTGAGCTGCCTTCTCCTAATCATAATTATATGGTCTGGCATTTCTATGGCTTGTCCACAAAGAGCACTGTCCCATTTAATCTTCCACAGCGACTCGTGATATTTCCCTGACTCCACGTGATGGCTGTAATGGCACTCCACGCAAGTTAAGAGCAATCATTCAGCTGATATAATATGATTGTTCCTTCCATCAGCCGGGCTAAAGGTGTGAAATGCCGAGAACACGCGGCTGAAGTGAAGCCAGCGATAGACGGAGTTGGAAGATAATCAACAGCGGAGGTTTTATTATTATGTCAAACCTTGTGTGACATACATTTGTTTCTTTCGTTGCATTTTGATTTCTCACACTTGCATTATTCATGAAACCACAAATGACAAGCTTGAGAACACAATCTTAGAGAGGAGATATAATCAGGAGCAAATTGAGTTTGATATAGATTTTACAGTTAGATTTAACTGAAAATGATGATTGGTAGTTTCTCTTATAACTGCATTCTCTTGACTATATACTCCCAGCTGTGCCCCTCTGTCCACTCACAGAGGATCCACAAATTGTAAGACCTCTACCCTACCCATGTTGCCTTCTGGGAATTTACCAATCTTGCTACAATGACTAAAAGCTATAATCCCTTCAGCTTAAAATACTATTGTTTTTGTCTCTGTTGTATCAGGGTTGGTTTACAGAAACCACTCCTCTCTTCTCAATTGTCAGGCTGTGTCATTATTATTCAGGTGTTGGCGTCCCAGGAGAAATCCTCCCATCGGAGGCTGCATCTCCTGTTTTTCCCACATACTCCTCCATTATACAGTGAATACAAATAACAAACACTATCTCTCTCTGTTTTGTTTCTGGCCACTCTTGCAGTCTGTGACAACATGCGTGGCTGTTGAATAGCAATCCTCCTCTATTATTGTGGAACGACAGTACCTTGGGCAAATCTTTTTCAGTGCATCACTGTGGTCACAGTCATCAGATGGAAGGTGCAGTGGGTTATTTCCCAGCTGTGTGCAGTCATCGGCCACATTTACATACATATTCAAATATGTGATTATAATGTGACTAAGGCAATAATCCAGTAACACCTTATTGCAATAATGCAATACAGTGTACTTTGAGTAGCTGCTTCATTTCATTGTTGTTAGTATGCAAAGAAAATACTATTTACCAACCAAATAACATGAACGTGAATATAATATTTATTGAAGTGATGACATTACACAACACTGTTGTTGTTAACGGACAAACCTGATCTAGTTTCTGCTCTTCTTTCAGCTTAAAAAACTGCACCTGAAAACTTGAAAAAGTCCATTGGGCTGCAAAAGGTTAGCAATATTCTACATTTTTCTTACTGTCAACAAATCCCATAAAAAAAACAAAAATACCAGTGTTTTAGTTCGTCTCTCAACACTTTCCAACTTCTCCTGCACGTCTGTGGCCTCCAGCTCCAAGTCAGTTTGTTCCTACTGACCTACTGATCTTTAAAAACAGGTCATAAATATATACTTAAAAAAGGCTAAATACTTACCTAAAGCAGCTGATCACTGTAGTTTTTAGCAAACGTTTCTCATACAGGAGTAAGTAACACATTTGCTGGGGACTTTTTTTCATCCATGGATTAATACTATTTGGTACTCTCGTGAGTATTTACAGCAGCAGGACGGTGTATGTGGGATTGACTCAAAATAATCTACAGTGCCCATGTTCCTGATAATGAAAGGCCATGACACTCATTCAAGTCAAGTCATTGATTTTATTTATATAGCCCAATACCACAAATCATAATTTGCCTCAAGGGGCTTTACAGTCTGTACAGCATACATCACCCTCTGTCCTTAGACCCTCGATTCGGATAAGGAAAAACTCCCCCCCAAAAAACCTTTAGCAGGGGAAAAAATGGAAGAAACCTTATTAAAAATACGTTGATGTGTTTTTAATAAGTTTTGGGCAACAACGGCACAGAGAAGTAAGCTATATCAGGTTCTGGCTACGCAGACGATACTAGTTAAAAGGATCAATCGTTGATTGAGTTTGTGGCACAAAAAAAATATCACCAAACTTATCATTTAAATGACACGTATCCCCAAATGCATTGAGTGGAAGGTGGGGAAATGCCTTAGACAGGTCACCCGTCCATCAAAGGGCTAACACAAATTGGTAGACAAACACGCTTACCACCTGTGGGAAATTTAGAGTCTGCAATCCAGATGACCCGCATGTGTTTGGGCTTTGAGATGGCATCCACATGAAGAGGAGGTGTGAGCTACAAAGAAAGGTCCAGTCAAACACAGGAGGGTTTTTTTTACAGCAATGTGACAATACTAATCACTGACTATTAGTTGCAGTACCAGTAACAGGGACATTATTGTGCCAATGCAAATGTTTATAATTGAAAATTGTCCTTGTCCTTGCATTTTATTTGCTGTAATCTGCATTGTGTTTTACAGAGAAATCTACTATAGTTCTTCGTCCTCAACTGAAATGTCCAAGGTTTCAACAACAGACATTTTGCTGCATTCAAATCCTTTCTCCTCCCCATCTATTTAGCCCACTATTAATCAATAAAATGCTGCCCTACAGCAGAAAGCAAAGTCAAGTGCTAAACTTCTGACTTACTCTATAAAATTCCTTTTTTTTCCTCTTCAGCAAGTGCTACAAACATTCAAAGTAGAGATAGGAAATAGTTATCTCTGTACAAATGCCTTCAAGCCAGAAAACCTTTTGTACTTCTTTTGTACTCTCAGTGTTGCTCTCTCTCAGTCATGCTCCAGTGGGGATAGAAGCGTGGTGAATGAATTTTAAAAAATCTCAACAGGAGACAAAACTGACATATTAAAGACAGAACCATTTAACGGCTGTGTGGAATATCTGGGGAGAATGTGCATAAAACAATGAAGCCGTGAGCAAATGGCTCTCCTGAAGAAAGGATATGGCATACAGAAACTGAGTCAAGGTGAGACCTCTATGTACAGCAGTCTTCTCTACAGCATTTAATGCACAATACTGACTTTAAATACCCTTGGCAATGAATACTGCAGCTAACTGAGCTACTGGAAATCCTACAAACTCTATTCTAAATAGAGGACAAAGAAAGCTACTGAATGAATGATACTTTTATTACCACTTTAATCCAATTTAAAATTGACTTCTGAAATATTAATTTTGCTTCTCATGTGCTGGCTTAATGGTGACCCTAAACGCTTGCACACATGTAAAATTTTATGAGCAAATGACTTTATGAGCAAATGACTAATTAACAGAAAAGTATTTTATCAACTGACTACATTAGAAAATCATACTGATTTCCCAAAGACCACACGGTGAAACAAAGGTCAGCCTCATATTGGGACTGCTGGATGTAACAAAACAATTTTGATTTTATTAAATACTTTGGTGATTGATGACAATGCCGTTTGCAGAAACACATTTTCCTTTCCCTTCCTGAGTACAAGATTGATTCTTTGCTGATGGCCTTTTTATTGTGAGGATTGTGAGTATTGTCAGAAATATAGACAGTGGGGTCCAAAAGTCTGAGACCACATTGAAAATCTCTAATATTTTCACGTAAACCTGGAAATAATCAGAAGGTTTGAGGATTCAGAAACATTTAAAAAAACAAGAAGTTATGACGTGTAAAATGAAGAAGATTTAAGATTCTGCACCATTTCTACGTCAGCAATCAAATTTAAGCAAATTTGCTTTCCTTGAGTTGTATCATTTCATTGAAGCACGCGTTCAGATGACACTCAGATGGATTTGATCTACTCATCAGAGGCTCGTTCAAGTAACTCAACTTGCGGCCAGCGTTCGCCTGTTACAAACATGGCTGTGCTTCAAGTTTCCAGCAGATCATCGCTCACTCAGTAGTATTGTGATAGTGGAAAACATGGCATCACAACTAAGTCAAATGGTTATTCTAAGCACAGAGGGGCTTTCTAAGGTTTTCTAAGGGGGCAATGCATGGAACTCTAAAACGCTTTGCAGAAACTGGATCAGTTGAATCCAAAGCACGATCAGGCAGACCAAAAGTGACCACACCACCAAACTGACTACACCCGGACCAAGGAGAAGTACCACTCCATTCTTCAGAGATATGCTATAACCTCTGGTTTACATCTTTGTGGAGAAGGATTCATACTGCAGCAGGACCATGACCCCAAACACACCTCAAAGCTTTGCAAGAACTACCTGAACACCAAAGAAGACCACGGAGTCCTGACTGTCATGGACTTTCCTCCACAGTCACCTGACCTCAACCCCATTTATGGAGGCACTTGAAGACGGAGAAAGCCAAGCGTTCTGTGACGTCACAAGAAGCTCTTTGAAACATTGTCAAATCATGCTGGGATAACAGGGGTCATCAGGTTTTGCACAAAGTTGTGGAGTCCATGCCAGCTCGAGTGCATGCTGTCATGAAAGCAAAAGGGGGACATACCAAATATAAGATATTCTGAAATTCATGAACATTCAACTTTTCACTCAAATTGTTAAGCTGATATTATCATTTGTAATGAAAAAAATAGTACTACATTCAAAACAAATGTAAAATAGAAGTATTTTGACTAGTGGTCTTTTGGACAACAATGTATATAAACACCATTCTTAACATTTTATATTTTATATAATTTCCCCCCCTTTTCATTGACTTTGCTCCAGTGAGTGAAACAGCGCCCCTCT
This sequence comes from Oplegnathus fasciatus, assembly GCA_003416845.1. NCBI lineage: Eukaryota > Metazoa > Chordata > Actinopteri > Centrarchiformes > Oplegnathidae > Oplegnathus > Oplegnathus fasciatus. The sequence goes on from NTHP01000022.1 coordinate 1,475,177, forward strand.
GGGCCGTAACGGACTGTAACGTCAGTCTTTGTGGTCAAAAAGCGGCATTGCACCTTAACAGGTGTTTTTGGCATCCTCTGATTAAAACAGCAAGAATCAAACAATTAGATGCGGTGACTGTCAGGCCTCAATGAAACTGTGACTGGACAGCTCTCTGGAAAAGAAACTCTGAAGTAAATTGTAAAGCTAGTCATACTCTGGCCTCACAACGAGCAATAGAAAGTTAACGACACTATTTAAATGAAACAACCAAAGAGTTAGCTAGCTTGTTTTCCAGTGTTGCTAATGATATCAGCTAACGTTAGCTTACCTGTTTTTGACCAGCAGAGATGGAGGGAGATGAAGAGGAGTCCTTTGCAGCAACAAGGGCAGAAGGACTTAAATGACATGGATATGGACTTCATCTGAAAGGGAAAGAAATGGGCCTCAACGTCAAATAAGGTGAGTCAGATACACTCTGTCTGTTTGTCTGTCTGTCTCTTTGCTGGCTGGTTTCTTTCTGGATAGTTGCAGTAAATGTCTCTCCTTGCCTGTCTGTGTGCTGTCTTTGTTGCACTCTTGTTGATTTTATGGAAGTCATATGCATTGTATCTTGTTTGCCACTGAATCTGTTGTGTTGTGTCGCACTGTTGCAGGGACAGAGCCTGCTTTGAATAATTCTGAATTTGTCCAATTTTGCATTTATTTATTGGTTGTTCAGTCACCTGTCGATTTTGTGGTATTTGTGAAGGAGCCGGTGCAGAAGGTCTGCTAGATGCTTGTGAGATAAGGTCTTCATTCTTGTCTTGTTTTGCTTGACTAATTAGAATACTGAATAAGATAGTACTTTATTTATCCTGAGGGAAATTGTTGTGCAGCAGTTGCAGTACAAAGTAGGAAAGAGTGCAAATATATAGCTAGAGTACAATTATGAACAAAATGTAAGAGTAGAGATGATCAGTAAGGTGCAAAAACCAAATGTACACAATGCCAGAAATGTAATGGGTTAATGGTAAGTATCAAAAATATCATAATAAGTGTCACAGACTATCCTTTGTATGCTGAGCATATAGATTAGTGTGTAAGTCATGTATTTTATACATGCATTGATACTGTTTGATGTGAATATAAACCTTTAGATCTGTGAATGTTTTTAGTGTTCAGTCTTTTCAGTATTGATCTGTACCTGGGTCAGAGTATAAGCTTTGTGGTAACATACATATATGTATATTTTTAAAAATACATTTTAAAAAGTGTGTAAGTCATGTATGATGTGCTCCCCCTCTAAAAAGAATAGCTGATCCCAGGTCTGGCTCCTGTGGTTTACATGGGCCACAACTGTCACAGGACTCAGATATTTTGGTTTTTCAATTTATGAAAGAAACAAAACGTCCTGCCCACTGTCGATCACTTGTGCTCAATTTATTTACGACGTTTGGTCCTCAGTTTTTGATCTGATGCACCTGTCTATAAAGACTTCCTTGTGTGCAAGAACTCTGTAGTAATTGTTACCTGCTGAGTTTTCAATTTTTTTTCACTTTTTCTCACCTTTTGTGAGTTCTTTGGCAACTCTTTTGTTCTATACAAGGTCTGTTTACTTCATCAGCGTGCACTAATATCACTTTTTTCACAGGTTTTTAACATTAGTCGTTCCTTTTTAATAGAATAAACTTGAGTCTTTACCACAGTAATTCACTTCCTAATATACATTTGCACATGATGTCAGAAAGGTTGTTCCGGGGACAGTTGAGGAAGAAGAATTAATCAGAAGACCAATCACTAAGTTTCCTTAATTCAGCCAGGGAGCTTGAATTGAGATGCTGTTGAACTGATGTTTTGAATACCTGAGCCTCTTCTCTGTAAAGTTAACTTCATTCTCTTTGTGGAGATCAACTGGGAATAATATTAATTTGCCCTTGGGTCTCTGTCGTAATAGAAAATTGGAAAACAAGCAAAAAGACATTTAATCAAGATGCTTCCAGTGTTTTTTTAAAAAAATGATCTGACATCATTTAGATTAATTTTAATCTATGAAGATTGTGAAAATGGCTGAGGTATTTGTGTCATTTTCTCAGTGTCTGAGAAGGTGACAAATTAAAATGTTTTGTTTAGAGGCTGGTTGATACATTTTTCTTCAGGAAGATAGACTGCAATTATTGTTGAATATTTAGCCTTTTGTCAGTGTTGTAAATTAATTAGACAAAGCATTTCCACGATAGAGGAAATCAATTTTCTCCATTTTGAGAACAGTAATTACCCTCTTCCTTAGATAAGTTCATATTCCCCGGAGTTTAACTTAAATGGAATCACAACAACATAGAGGTCACAAAAGGTTAAAGCCTCATATTGATTGGAAAGGTAATTAACTTGAATGAGTCATGACAAGTACCTTAGCCAACAACAGACATGCTCAGATGAGACAGGAAATGAAAGGACACTGTGGATAATGGACAGACAGATGGTCAAACATGAAAATCCAGTAATCACAAACAGGTTTGGATGTTTCTTTCTGACAGCAAGTCCTTTGAACGAATGAGCATCTCAGGCTCAAAGTCCCACTCCAACCTCTTCACATAGCAGATCATCTCAGCAGTAAGCCATCTGTTTCTTTCATCCAGGTGTAACATTATCTAGTATTTTCTGTCCTCAGCAACTCCCAAAAGCAGCTTTGTAAGTCCCCCGAATAGCACATTTTGGAGGCTGTAGTTTGTGGTGCTGTTGAATGCTGCTGAAACACGTGTTTCTATTATTTTGTCCACCCTATTTATATAGACGAGGGTAGGCTAGCTCAACAGCACCACAAACACTACATCCTGCAAAATGAAGTTTAATCAGCAGGACTGTTGTATTAGACTGCATTAGTTTAGGCTAGGTGTACCTAATAAAGTGGCAACTGAGTGTAGGTGCCCTCAGTATGCAAGTCTCCTGTTTGGAACAATAATAAAAATGATTTAAGATATAATCAACTTCATGGATGAACTATGGCCAACTTTTGAGTTTCAGTGAGATAATGATTAATAATTCGACACCACCCCATATTCTTAAACACAAATATTGTCATTCACGTGTTGTACTGTAATGACATTGACTATTAAAATTTCTGGCATTTCACACTAAAACCAACTGTATTTCATTTATGATTTCGCCATTACGAGGCATCTGAATTTAAAAATAAGATAATTTTCTGTAGTTCATATTTTCACTGAATGCAGGAGTAATGATGTGAAGTTTAGCTCTCAGTCTCCACTATTCCCATGGTTACCTGGTAACTGAATTTCATTTTGGTCAGACCAAAAATACAGTTGTTGTTTTCAGACAGTTTGACAATTTGCCAGTATTTAAGGTACTGTAATGAGAGCCTGTATATCCTTATGGACAGAGCATGGCTACCGCTAGAGTTAAGGATTTGTGTCCATTTGAGACCAGTCATACAGCAATTATAAGTCCTAACAGTATATGTCATATATCCAAAATACAGTGACATACAGTGACAAGGCTGTCTAAGGCTGTGTACATTTATTGACTTTAAAACATGTTATGGTGAAAAAAGTCCTAACATATTCTGCCCAAAAAAACTAAGGACTAAGAATTAAATCAGTAAACATTGTGCAAAACATGGAGCTGGTAATTTTGCACACCTGGTATTTAGTGTATCACAGCAGTTTCATTGCCTCGTATTGTTAGATTACACCAATGATCCCTTAGACCACATAAGAAGGCGTCCGTGATCGTTTAGATGCCTGCTTTCGACTTGGCTGACATGTCAGAACAACAGGTAGGACTCCAATTACTCCTCTCAGCAATAAAACAACCTTTAACCTATTAAGTTCACCTCATAATGCCCAAGGACAGAGGTACAACAAAATCAGCTAGCAATTTGCATTTAGATTGTGCTTCCATTCTAAAGTACATGAATGAGCTTGCCATTTGAAAGAGCTAATCCAATCTCTGTGTTTCAGCCTAAGTAAGATCTCTGTAGAAGGCCATGGAAGTGGGCTTCTCTGCTGGCAGACCCTTCGGTTGTTAACACTCAAACAAATGTTCGGCAGATCCAAGGCCTGAATGAATTGATTAAAATAGTTTGCCAGTGGGGTAATAGACACATAGTATTTTCTTAAATTAATCAAATGAATATTTATTAAGCTCTGCTACTGGATACAAATTAAAAAAACAATTTATACATAATTGCCTTTTTTTTTTTTNNNCAGTCGAGAGATTAAATTTGGTGAGGCAGGAAATTTCAATGGTAAAAATGTGAAATTTGAAGCATTTTCAAACTTTATGACTCAACCCACTCTGTAATTCATAATGAACTGCTTTACTGCGGTCCCATATGACTCATCATGCTTCTTCAGACTAGATGAACTGCTTCACTGTGTCTGAAAACAGAAGTAGACTATAGTGCTGCAGATAAGATAAAAACTCTTTCATTGTTTCTATATCACGAGTCCATTCTGTACCACTAGGAGGTGTGACTCCTTTATTAGACGTATTGATGAAAGCAGCTCTGGCAATCAAGTCGCATGGACCTGGCCATTCATTTTCATTAACTGCTCGTATTTCTTTAGGCTTCACAGGGATGGAGAGGAGCAGACCATCTGTGAGGCTCACAGTGGAATCATCAGTGCTACCTTTCGAAAGATTACCACTCAGTTTATAGGCTAACGCTCTGCTCTGCTCATTTTGTCTGATGCATGGCTCTTCCAATAGACACTGATGTGAAAGCAGCGAGAGTTTGTCCTTGTTCAAGTCTGAGATTATCAAAGCCTTCATATTATCATATTTACTTAAGCACACCTACCTGAATGTCAGATGTGACTTGGTTATTGTCCGAGCTTTATTGCACTGCCTATCTGTCTCATTACATTCTGATATCGAAGTAATTTGACAGAGAATGCATTTAGAAAAAGATTTGCTTCTTACAGACAATGGCGCTCCTGCATATTCTACTTCACACACGTGTTCCCTGCTCTTTTCGCCTCCTGGGTCTTCTGAATATGAATAGACAGGTTGAATGAAATGATGATATCTGTGACTAGTGTCTGTGTCTGAGGGGCCATGGCTGACAACAAATGATAGCGTATCCCCCCCCCATCAAAAGGCTCATTATTCCAGACAATTTCAGTACATTCATTATTTGCAGCGTTTCTTCATTCCCCCGCTTATTCCTCATGTAAAGGGTATCGTTCGGCTGTCTTGCAGTCAGTTAAAATAGTGGCAGATCTATTCATGAGGATCTTAATATTTCTCTTTCATCCACAGTCAACAAACCTGGTTCAGAGGCTTGCTAATGGGATAATGGTGTTGTAAGAAGGCCTACCCGCATGGTAGTTTTTCTGTATCATTCTCACAGAGATTGAATAACGACTTGAAGAGTATGTATCTATGAGCAGTTCATTATCAATGCTCTATGCAATAAATATTTATCTGTAAAAACCCAAAGAATCCCAGATGTATATAGATGCCACTAGTGAAGTATGAGGTGCACATAAAGTGGCAACAAAATATGCTGTAAATACACGTAAAAGAACATTCTTTTCAATATCTAAAAAGGAATTCAGTAATAGAGACATAAATATAAGTTTGTCTGTTATTTTGTGAAAACACACCTATGTGATGTAGCGATGGATAAATGGACACTTATTACATTTTTTCAGCCGCTACAACGCTGCTGTGTTTGTTAAGAGCATGCAATATTAAAGCTGAATTTATATAACTAATGCCTCCCAGACAGTCACCTTAAGGTCTAGATATTTATGATGTAAGTTGTAAGAATAGAGAGAATTTACTATCATTGTCATTACAGGTTACAAATCACAAATTAATTACATTAAAACTCTGATTTTATTCATTATGACAGGTTTACACACTTTATGAGACATTTTGTGGAAACTAAGCATCAACTTGCACGTCCTACACATTATTGTTTATACGCATACACATATAAAACTTGCAAGTTGCATGTATTTCATGTGAAAATGAAATGAAATATGTTAAAATTATGCATTTTCACTTAAGATACTGTATAGAGTTTGTACAATCTCACCCATCTTTTCTCTGAGATGTTGTGTTGGAGAGCTCCTTAAAGTCTGTAACATCACTCAAATCTGCATATTGATAGGAGTGCTGATTATCCTTGTGTACTGCTTTGTACTGACAGTAGCACTTTACATCACCAGCCTAGTCAGCAGGCAATGCCTTAACAACTCCTCCCCTGAGTTTTTTACCTGGAGTAATGCTTGATTAACAAATCTCAATCCATTATACCTTTTCAGAAGCCTGATTTAATTATGCATTTATTCAGCAAAATAGCAGGCTAATTATAAACACAATTAATTAATGCAATGAGGACAAATCAACTATTGATAAGTAGTTGAAATCATTTTGAAGCGTCTGTATAAATCAAGACCATGCCTCAAAAACATTGTATTAAATTGTGGCATGTGTCAATAAATTGTTTCAACAAATTACAAAGTTAAGTGCACAAATTAACACTTTTGGCTGATTCAATTTTCAAATCTGATTTGCATATTTGACTGATTTTACAATGCTAAACCAAATTAAAATAAACTGTCAGTCAGGAACAGCCCTGTCAAAATTAAATAACTAAGTATGAATGCTAATGCAGTTTAATTTGGTGGTACGGGTTCTGTTCTCTGTATTGCTCCCAACATCAGTCCAAGCAGCATTCAAAGATTCAGTGAAGACTGTTATTGAATTCCCCAGAGAGTTTCAGAACAGAGCCCTGCAGTCACATATCACTGAGATATGGAATATACATACTGCAGAAGAGATGCTGCGATAGTATGGTTAATAAGAAACCAGACAGGACGAGACAGGAGGCTGATGGTAGAGGGAGGGAGGAATGAATAACCAGTCACAAACAGCTGTGTATGAGAGTAGGTGTGAGCAGCATAAACAGTAACCACATTGTGTAGCTGCACAGGCAGTAAGCAACAGTTGCAGTGGAGACGCAAGAAGAATTTAATATTGTAAATTAAATGTTGAGGCGTCAAACATGACTGGAGATTGTTTGGATCAGTTGATGGTCACCTGATGTGTTGTGCAACTAATCACGGTTAAATAAACAAAAACGTGAGCTGAAAGATACCAGTTTCACTTAATCTTCTTGGTATGATACAGGAAATGAAGCCTCCTTTTCCATTCTTTTCACTGTACTTTGAACCGTGCTGTTTTATTATTATACAAATCATTCATTTCATGTTGAGAAAACATATTTCTTTCACTTTTTCTGCTCATATCACAACGATTCAGGGATACAGGAGGAAAAGTGCGCACTTGTTGTGGCGTCGCAATTTTGAGCTCAGGGAGAAAAGACAGTCAAGTTGTTTTTTGTTGAACATGTTGTCTCCAGTACTATAGGCCATGCTATGACTGTAAAGATCAACCTATGTCCGTGGCCACTTTGACCCACTGTGCAAACTTAATTTCCCAGATCCATGTGGCACGTGCCAATGCTGTGTGTGCAGACTAAATTTCAAAATAAGAGATTTGATACACACAGGCCACATTTCCCAGCATTCTCCATCTGTTGTGAGGTTGTTTATGGAGCTGCTCAGGCCCCATGTATAATTTTGACAGGTGCCTTTCCCCATCCCACATGCAGCTGCCAATTGAGTCTGTCAGCAAACAAAAGAGGAGTTGGCATATAAGAAAGAACAGCTGGTGAGTGCTAATATACAGGCCAACTGAACTGCCACGGCCTCTATGGTACACATATATACTCTCAGAGACATGCTCAACCTGAGATTTGAACCCCTCCAGGACCTCCAGACAGCCTTGCTGTCTTAATCCTGAATCTGGGTTCATCCCACAACCACCTGTGTTGCCATACTTTCATCCAAAGGCAGATTTTGGCAAAACAAACAGCCACGGCTAGCATGTAATTGGATGTTGATGGGCAGCATGCGGCAATAGTTTTTTCTATAGCCAAATTTTGAAAAATGAGGAAACAAGGTAGCTGTGGTCAATAAGAGCTAATGTTTCTCTCTGTGGAAGAGAAGAATGATAACTGTGTGTGCACATAGAAAGGATGAATAAATCATTAGATCTGTCTTTGAAACTGTTGGTAACTGTTGTAGATGGTAATTTATATAGGCTGTGAGACAATCTTGAAAAGAAGAAAAAGACATGATGAGCTACATACATTGCAGTTTTTGCAGGGGGCATTGCTCCAGTACACAGTGATGTGGTATTAGATATTTGGTTTTGGTTACCAAGTACAAAGTTCAGTTACTGAAATGGTGCACTGTGGTACTGTATTCACTGTTTTATAGAAGTATTTCTTTTTTTTTAACACTTTAGGGCAGTGGGACAAGTTGTAAACGCAACATTGACATACTGTCACTCTATAAAGTTAATATGGCGAACACGTTAGCAAACAATTACCTATTTACACATCCAGCAGACACATAGCAGCATTAACATTCATTTGGAGCCCTGTCTGTGGTACCCGGACAAAATCTAAGTCCGTTATTCACTCTCCTGAGTGGCTCTGTAGCAAACATGCTTTACTGTGTTCTAGGGCTGTCACTTTTTCTGAAAATCAAGTTCGAACGAATTTCGAATGACACGCAATTTATTCGAATGAATTCAAATGCCCCCTCCCCCCAGCCGAACCACCGAACTTTATTTCTAAAATTGTTAGCCAGAGACACAAGTGTATCAGCTTATATAACATTACCTGCCGACCAGAACACTGAAAAACGATGGCATTTTTACAAGCTTGTGGTGCAGGGCCTGCTGAAGCTGAGTGTGCCGAATAGTAGGCAGTCAGAAGAGGTTGCACACTTACGTTGCTCCACTCGTCTGTGGTGCCTCTGCTGCCTCACCTGGGTGACAAGCTAGCAGGTGAGTCCGCAGATTTGTTGTCGTTGTAGAGTAAGACAGCTGCTTTGTACAAAGTCGACAAACAGCCTTATCTTTGTTAGTTACTCTGCCATCTACGAAACCCAAAGTACTTCCACACGCTGCTTTTCAGATGCTTTGGTGTCGTGATTGTCCGCTCA
>NTHP01000022.1:1488912-1539233 GCA_003416845.1 Oplegnathus fasciatus
TTTCCGGGTTTTTGTGCGAGACTTCCGGTCAGGCACTTCCGGTCATCGGCTAGCTAACTCACTTTTCAGCGCAGCAGCAGCTAACAAAACAACTTTTTGGACCACTATGGCTTCAAGGAAAACCGGAATTGTTAAATACGCTAATTAAGCTAGTGAGCTCTGTTGACGGAAACGATCAAGCGGAAGTACGGCACAAGAACCGGAAGTTCGACCAACTGTTTACTTCGCGTTCCAAAATAAGGTGGATTCTGAGGCTCGGAAAGCTATATTTTATAATGCTTGAAACGGAAAAGAGATCAAGATTAGTTATTTGTAAACGAATGACAAATATTTTTAATTTGGTTTTAAATATGCCGTTGGATGGATTCTATGGAGGGTGGTTCTTCGCCCCCACATCATCCATTAAAGTTATAGAACGTACAACTTGTTGTATATTATCGTTTGCATTATTTATATAGGATGTATAGTATAATATTTATGTCAAAATTATACCATTTTACATATTCGTGAAAATCGCAGAACAGGACACTTCAAGCATGGCGCTGGTTTAATAGTTATATTAAACTACAAGTAACCATAGCAACAGCACTTCATCTTAGTTACCAGTAACAATGGCTCCATTCCATTTAGAAGTTCCACTACCAGGGATTCTTCCTCACTGATGACTGTAATACAATCAAGCCATCGTTAATGTTATTAGAAACACCTGTGCTGTTATGAAAAGAGGTGTATTTGTATCCCGAATTATCATACTACTTTATTACCTTTATGATGGCTCAAAATGATGCCTCTGCTCTTATGATGGCCCATTATGCACCTGTTAAAGTACATCTTTGGAAGTGCACATTTATAAAAATTCTCTGTATCTGTATTCATGTCAAACATAAAACATTAAAAGCCAGTAATGCACCTTTTTAGACACCCATTTCATATTTATATTATATACCACATTCATACTTCATATTTATATTTCATATTTCTTAAATTAACTTACATTAACACAAATATGTTTGTTATCTGACCAACTCCTTCACCAATACCTTTATGTGCTGAAATTCTTTGTGTGCACTGTTTTATTCTCATCAAAAAACCCCAAAGATAGGAATTTAAACAGGATGTTCATATTTGAAAAGAAATATCAAGCCCTGTGGATCATTGGTAGAATTAATGCAATGCATTAGTCCAACAATATGACCACACATGAATGGCTATCAGGTCCCTCTGTGTTTCTGATCATCAAAAGAAATATTAGCCAAGCTATTCAGCTTCCACTGCTGAATGGAATCTAATTTACAATATGCCTACAAGACCTTTTTATAGTAATATGAAGTGAGCATGTGCATGTGAGGGAAAAGTAGAAGACTATGCAATAGAATAATAGAGAATATTAGAGAAGACCACCATTCATATGCACGCTACAATACAATATGCTTATTTTACAATAATAGGTTGTCGAACAGCGAAAAAAGCCAATGTGTGCCATAAAGCCTGCAATGGTACACCCACTTGTCTTTTGTCTGATTTGCAGCATGTTATGCCAGTGTTGAATGGTGCCAGGCAAGAAATAAAATAACAAAATTGTTGTATTTTGCTTAAAACAACAAAGTCAAATTTTAGCATCCAATACAGTTGTAGATGCTCATTGTGCATGAACGGAAAGCCCTTGAGAGTATGATTCATCTTTTCGAAAAGAGCCCACAAACTAACTAAGTAGTTTGGGACTTTAGCACCCAGATGTGAATATGAGTATAAAAGCCGAACAGGAAACACAACTGACGTTAAACAGGAAGAGAAAATGGAGCTGTATTGTTGTGTTCATTTATTATTCAATACATATGACACCTATATGAATTTTTGAAATGGCTCAGGTTAAAATATTTTGAACTCGCAAAGACCTGTCTTCACTTAAAGTCTAAAATGAACCTGCCTCTATGTGTGTTCGTCAGTTATCTGAACACTTAGTAATCTTTAAGTTGAGCACCACCATGGAAGATGAAGCATAAAAAATCAACTATCGGATCAAATTTGACAATGGCCCATGCCTATACTTTAAGGGCATTCTTCTTGACTACAGCTGGACTCATCAACAAGGCCTGGGAATCTTTAGTTAAATGTTCAAGTTCAAGTTTTATTTGTCACATATAATCATACCAGGGTATAATTATAGTGAAATGTGTGACCGTTTGCTCCTTCACTTGTGCAATGAAAATAAGTGTAAAATAGAATAAGAATAAAGAATAGAAATACGTAACAAATGATAGTGTTAACTATAGTAATAACTTGATTAATAAAGTATGTAAAAATAAAAATAGTCTTGGGCAATCTTAGGCAGTGTTCCTCGTGGCCTGAGGGTAGAAGCTCTTCCTGAGCTTCTCAGTGCTGGCCTGGTGTATCTGATATCTTCTTCTCGACCACAGCAGGGAGAAAACGAACACCAGACAGTCAAGGTTCATGTTGGCTGTGGCGATGCCCTCGTGGATGGCATAAATGCCTGTTTATGTTGAGTAAACACATTAGAGAAAATAGCCTGATAGGAGTAGGGCTAACAGTAGCTAATAAACTGGGTAACTAAGCTCTCTAACATAGTTACAAATGTAAGCCAGCAAATGTAAGCCTTGACCGCTTCAATGTTTAGTTAATTGAACACAGCCTCCACTTTTCTTTAAGTGTCCACGTTATCACAGTAATAATGCCCTCTAATTTGCCCTAATACTGAAAAGCATGAGCAACTCCACATTGTAGACAGACATCTCTCCTTCATAATCACCCTTTATTTAACAAGCAAACTGTCTTTGCAACAACATGTACTCTCAATATTGCCATATGCTAACTGTACACTGGCTAATGCAGTCTCAGTGTTGACTAAAAATTATGTCAGAGCAGACGGATACATTATTTACATTGTTTAGGGTAAAACTGAATTCTTCTAATAGAAAGCGGCTAACTGAAGGCAATGTCAGACTGAATAATAGACTGGTAATGAAATTAAATGTAAGTATCAAGCTTGTACATAATACAAGGACAGCATACTGTTATCTGTGGCTGCATTTTGGTCTGTAACTGTGACTAATAGCCTAATTTCCTCTCCAAAGATGCCTGATCAGAGCCTGACTTATCTTTTCAGATGCTCATATGGGCAGATTTGCCCATAATAGATGTTTTCTGTTTCGTAAAGATGCTGGGCTAAACAAAATCACATCCACTTAAGATAATGAAAATACCTACTCGGTAATGGCTGTGTACACCAATCTCCTTAAAACAGGACTAATACTGCCCTCCAGAAGCAACTTTAATTGATTGCACTGCAGCATAGCAGTGATGCTCATAACTTTACATACTTTATGAGATGTCTTTGTTCTCTCTGTGCTCATATCCCCAGGTGCCTAAAGAGCAGAGGGCACACCTGAGGAGTTTTGAGCTCAAGGGTATCCTAGATAATTATTTTCTGAGCAAAAACAGAACCACTGCAGCAGAATATAGGCTATGAACAGCCAACGATTCAAAGTGAGATTTACATATTGCATCCAAAAAAAGCAAGATTGAAATCCCAAAAAGCATATTGTTCATGCACAATCAAAACTTGGAGTCTCTCACCGATGGTAACATATTTTTCATTGCAACATCATATAACAATCTAACTTATGACTTGTGTCTCCTTAACCCAGTTTAACAGATACACAAAATTATCAGCAAAGTCACATCTAGCTGAGTCCATGCATACTGTAGCTACCCCATGACAATGAAGCAATCCACAGGAGACAAGTCCTTCACAGCTAGTGTGCCATGCAGATAGGATATTCAAAAAAGGAGGGCTGGGATGACAGTGATGTATAGCCTATTTGCCTTTGGGAGCATTGGTAGTTTGTGGTGTATGGTGCTCCCAATGAGTATTCTACTGCTCCACTTTTTGAATCTGCACTATTAGTGAGACTGCAAGGGTTGATATTAAAACTAATAGCAGTATTTCAGCAGCAGCCTCTCTGTGATGTATATGTAGCTCCACATTCCCTCAAAATGTGACCTTTTCATAAAGGTACCAGGGGGATCTTAATAGTAGCAACTTTTTTTTTCTAATAATGGAGAAAAAAAAGTAAAGACAGGGCCAAGAGAGGGCAGGGATATAGACTTAGTTATAGCATGCTGTGATATGGGATTCTGACCCATTCTGTCAATGTGTGTGTGTGTGTGTGGGATTGTAAGGTGGTGGTGTTACTCTCTAGCTGAAGTCACATCTAACTTTACTTTTTGATACCAAAGGCCATTTAAAACAAAAGCAGTTATCCTCCGTGGCTATAGCCACTCCTCCGTTGTAGTGTTTTTTCATTATAAAACTCAGCACCATCAAATGGTCTGCAAAGCACTATGAAACCAGTAGCCATGAATCATTAAGCCTGCACAGACTTCTGTAACCTACTGTAATAAAGTATAATAGTGCACTCCAGCCTCAAGGTCAGTCACTGTGAGAAAGACTCTGCTGTGCAGTCAACTGCATCAGCCTCCCTTTTGAATTCACTTAATCCCTCCGTTGTTCACCAACCTCCTTTGGACAGCAGCACACCTTGTTCAGCTTACTTCAAAGGCAATGCAGATTATCACCTACAGGAGTTGACACCAGCTTTTTCTTGTGTAGTCATCAATGATACTTCAAAGGATGTAAAATCATACAATAGTAAATGCACACCATAATGAAGGAGAAAGGTGCATGTATTAATGACTAAATTAGAGGGAATGTTTTGAGTTGCAGAACTGATTTAAGTGGTTAATTGTGTGCCATTTTCCCAGATGATCACCAAACAAAGCACCAGATGAGATGGGGCCATTACCATTCCCACATTAGAAAATTTGTAAAGGTAGCAGGTAATGTTGGACAATATTGGCCTTTGCTAAAGACAAAATGTATTCTTAATCATAAAAGCATTCAAATCAGGCTGCCGTGGGTATGATTTCTTTTCTCCGTAAAAATTAACTCACTTAGCCTTAATATCACATAGTGGGGTTAAAGTAGAGAACAGCATACCTCTCCTGTAAATGAGACAGTGAAATTAACCCCATTCTTTATTTAAAAAATGATCTGATCACACACTGGTTGGGTTGGCAAAAACCAGCGTTCTGTGTGCAATTTACTGATGTCATGTTGTGATTTGGGGATATTAAGGTTCAAATCTTTAAACAGTTTCCTCTCACTGTCATTTGGGGAGCTGCAAATGTGCGAAGTTAGCCAATGCAACTTTAAGTTAGTTGACTTACTTGCAATATGTCGATGATCCAAAAGAAGCACTGTCTACATTATAGTGAGGTCATTACTCACCGGCTTGCTCTCTGCACTGGGCACTGTGGATCATTCCCAGCTTGAGTTGCCTGTGGCAAAGCCTGGAAGCAGTGAAGAGCTGAGCTCTGACCAGCAAGGCCTCCTGGCAAGATTCTCATTACTTACAGTGCAGGTGTCCCGCTACCCAGAATGCAACTGAACAAGAAAAATCTCCTGCCGCTTGACGCTGCACTATATCCAGCCTTAAAATGGCAGAAGTGCAGAGATATGAGTTCACTTCACACTCTACAAGCTACGATTTCATTAGGAAGCGCACTAGGAGCCAATTAAATCAGTGTGAAGACAGGTCCAGTTATGAAATTCCTTCATGACAGGACTACATAGTGTAATACACATGAATATGAAGCAGTAACTGATGAGCTCACCATGACTAATGGAAGAGTCCTCTTCTCAGCAACTGTGCTGACACTGAAATAGCATGGGAAGGGGGAGGCGATCAATGTTTACATTGTGTAATACACGTGAAACAGACCCTATGCACTGACTGCCAGACATTATTTATTAATTCTCAAGCTCACAGAGGCAATCTCTGACTGAGAGTCATATTAGTAATTTCTATTGGATACGGACTCTGACCCACAGCTCATGAATAAGAAACACAGAAACTTTACAAGAATGTTAATGGGATTCATAGAGACGAGTGTACAAAGGGGAAAGTGTTACATTTGTATACAACATAGAGTTTGCATGGTTGACCACACATGTCAATCATCTCCACCTTGGAGGTTCGTGAAAACACCAGGGTGAGAGACTTTCAGTTTACTACTTTAGGCTGGGGAGGCGTAATTCGTGCAAGATTTTTAAAAAAACATTTTTGAGGATCTGATTTTGGGTTTTGACTGAATACTAGTCTCTTAGAACTGTGATATGTATTTTTTATGTAGGGCTGAGTGGGCAGTGACAGTCAAAATATCAGTTTTGTCTAAGACCTGAGGACTTGCATTGATTCCAAGTTAAAGCCTGGCAGAATTTAAATGAGATGAGTTAGTGAAGTAAAAACCGTTTCAAGCCTTGCTATATTATTGTTTGCTTGTTTGAAAACACTGGAGTTATGTTTTCACCAGCGGGTATTGCCCAGCTCTGAAAATCTGCAATATGGTCTATGAATAATATACCAGCGTATCTGTTTAGGGCTAACAGTATTACAATATGTTTTAGAGAGCATTATACATATTCTAATTGCAATCCAAATAGTACATGTTTGAGACCTTTGCAGTATGCATTGCAGTTTGGTTCACCCATTTTATGAATAATGAATTGTAATTAGGGCTCTAATTATGCTCTGAAATATTCACAGGTTTTTGCTTAATAGCCCCCTAATGCACTGGGTTGGGGTGAAAATGAAACAACAAATGACACATAAAACAGGGGGTGTGAAAGAAAAAAAAAAGTCCAAATGGTGCACAGAAGCAATAAAAGATCTCTGCCAATAACGACACACAAACATATCCAGCAGAGAGTTTGAATACACAGAGCTGTGATGAAGCAAATAGTGAGGCAACAGAAGATTAGGCTCTTCACCTAATCCTTAAAACTATTAACTTGTATAACTTACGTATTATATTCACAGTTGGCTGTAAACACTGTGGGTATAAACCAGGTTTTCTGCATGATGTTGTGATGCTGGAAATGAAGAGTGAACTGAATGTGAAACAAACTTGTTTATTTCATCACAACTGAAAGTTCACTGAGGCTCACAAAGTGTCTGCATGTGGGTTTTTCTGCACTACCAACTACTGTAGGCATTAGTAAATGTTTTCAAGCACTGTAATATGAAGCAACTTACTGTACTCTGAAGAGATCAGCACACACACCACTGCTTTCAACTTTTCTGTAGCCCAGAATCAATCTCCAAAGTTCATAGTACATGTAAAGAAAGAATATCTGAGCAAATATATCACCACTGAGTGTTTTACTGTGTTAACATTTGAGTTAAAAGGTCTCAAGAAAAAACACCAGCTGTCTGGCTTTTTTCACATTGTCCTTTTTAGCTATGCTAGCTGCGTGGCTGTATGGATGGCAATGTCGGTCTGTTGTTGGTTGGTCCCTCACTTTGTCTGTACAAAATTTCATGGCAGTCCATTCAATAGTTGAGATATTTCAGTCTGGACCATTTGTGTATATTCCCTTGAGGATGAAGCCTAGTAACTTTGGTGATCTCCTGACATTTCCTCTAGCTTCTCTATAAGGTTTGGTTTGTTAGATTGTCATGAAATTTGGTACAGACTGACCTTTCATTTAGCACCATCATCAGGACACAATTTGAATTTGTCCAAGACTTTGGTTTATGACCAAATACCTGCAAAACTAATGGCATTCCTATCAGCCTCAGCTGCACTTTGCTTTTTTGTGCTAATTAGCAAACGTTAGCATGCTAACACACTAAACTGAATGGTGACCATGGTAAACATACCTGCTAAATATCATCACGTTAGTATTTTCATTTTGAACATGTTAGAATGCTGATGTTAGCATTTAGCTCAAAGCACCGCTGTGCCAGCTTCACAGAGCAGCTAGCATGGCTGTAGACTCTTCATCTGGTTATGTTATGGGGGCAAAGGAATGTAGAGTTCATTAAACATGTCTGCAGGTTTTATTTAAAATACCCATTGTCAATGTTAAGAATTTCTTAGGAGTTGTTAAGTGATTCCATATCCCATAATCGTGTTTGAATCGACTCACTATTGTCCTCTGCTTGAGTAAGGCATATAAATTCAGAACAGCTGGCTCAGCAGTAGCAGTCTGTCCATAGCATCCGCATACACACCGCTACATCTGGCATGATAGGGCCGATTACCACAACACATAAGTTATGATATCAAAGATCAAAGCTGCCATCAATTTCTAAAGTGACATCGAGAGACGCATGATCCGAGGCAATTACCAGTTTGTTACAAGCCTTTGAGATTAGGAGGGAGAGGAGGCACTATGAAGTAGATTGTACCATCATGTGTCAAGTGGATCTGTATGTCAATAAATATGGGCCTCCCTGAATGAATAATGATAGAGAATTTGTAGTTTTTGCTGTTCAGGGAATCCTTAAGGTTATCAGTAAACATTCATAACTGTGTGTGTGTGTGTGTGTGTGTGTGGTGCTGAAGAGGAGATGAGCCACTGCCATCTGTTTGACATTTCTGTCAGTACTGGTATTTGAACTGCTGGGTAGCTCTGACAAATGCCATGGCTGTCACAGGCTCGATTTTAATTACACCTGACTGGGTCTTTCAGGGGCTCAGGGATGAACTTAATTAGCTAGCAAGCACTCGGGCTAGTTCTGGCTTTGGTTGGAACAACTCGCGCCGCTTCTTCTTCTGTGGCTTTTCATTGGCATTTTAATGGTCTCTGTCTATACAGACTGAGAGAATTAATAAATGAGGGGTGCGCAAATGGGCTCAGGTGATGGCAGGAGTCTTCTTTTCAATAACAACTTGGATGTTAATGTTTGGTCGCTGTATAAATGGAGATGCCTTTAAGTGCCACAGACTATAATGGAAATGGAAGGCATTGGCCATGGAGTACAACCTCAAAATCACACTACATGTGATACCTTGGCATTATAAAACAGTATTGTATGTAAATTAGGTAGAGTATGCCAGTACAAAGTGCTTTCATGCTGTAGTGATACACAGCCTGAACAATGGCCTTTTTGTCTGGTAAGGAGTTAGAGGAGTTCTTCACAGATCAGTTTGCACACATTAAGTGTTTGAAAATATGAAAATAATTAAAAGAAACTAAAGAAAACTAAACAGTGAAAAGAAAAGACAGAGCGCTTGGCAACAAAAACATAGACGTAATGCCTATGGGTAACCAAGAACAATTTCTACTCTGAAGAAAGAGTGTATAATAATATCTGGAAGATTTGGTTCTTTTTATATTTTACCGCTTTCTTAAAATGGAACCAGTTTTCAGTTAAATGGAAACACAGAAGTACAGAACAGTCTTCAGGCAGTAGTGTATCCGTGACACTCCAATTTCAGCTATAGCACACTGACAACTTAAGATAATACAGAGACCAGAGTATCCCAGTAGCTCTCCCCTGCATATGACAGGGCCATAGCCAATGATTAAGTGGTTGGTACATTTTAATGAACACAAAGCCATCCAAGTGGAAGGTGATTTTAATTGAAATCTCCCTCTGTTTAATCACTTAACATATCCATAGAGGGGAGAAAAAAGTAAGTCACTCCTGAGGAGATATGTGAGGTGAACATGTGTTCAGTGAACAAGTCATTCTGTTTCACTGACTAGACTAGACTGGTCTTTACCCCAGAGTGACTCGCTGCAGTTTTTGTTGCTGTTCTTTGCACCCTTTACTTTTCTGATATGACACCCGCCCTCCACCTCTCTTCTGTATCCATTTTCCTTGAGCATCATCACAGAAGACTAAAAGAACAGCACAGATTGTTGCTGTTGCTTACTTTCACACTGTTCACACTAACCGCTTCACCAAAAAGTAGCATTTTAAACAAATTTGTAAAACAATTAAGAAGAATAGCAGCAGATTTTGGTTCTTCCAGAAAAGTCTGAATAGAAAAAAAATGATCCAGTGCAATGGTATACCAAAAAACAATAATTTATTATCATTTCTTTTGCAAAGATCACCATTATCACACATTTTACCTGGCTACAAATGTGCCAACTACGCATTACTCGAAATTAGACCATTGACATCGACTCAAACAAATACAGGGATCGATTTTTAAAATTTCAAATTTACAATATTTCAGTTAAAAATGAGGCATTTGGAATGAGTTACTGTACATGTAACTGAACTATTAAGTCTGTTGATAAATGGCAACCCATTCATTTCACCAGTTTAGTTTTTCAATGATCTAATATGCTGTGTTCTGAGTCCTGCTCAGTGGCAATCATCCTAACACACGTTTAATGTGACTGCAAACATAATTCAGTAACAACTATACATTATTTATGAATTTTTCCAGTTGCTAAAAACTCAAATTATACAATGTATGAATAAGGCTGAATAACACCTCTCTGTTGCACAGAGATATCCAGAGACAGTTTGTTTGTGTATGAAATCAGTTTGCCACACAAACGTATCGTTGATTCAGTTTTTGCTGTTAAGGCTATGATGAGTAAATGTGAATGTAGAGTAAAAATGATGTAAAAATACTGGTATGTAAAAGCTATGAGCAGGTCCATCTGTTGTTGAATATGTAGAAAAAACTCAAGATATTAAGAAAAAATAAAACTGAATACAAAATATTTTTTACCCAAAGCTGTAAACCATACAAACCAAGCTGCAGCACCGGCAATGATTCAGAACATTTTGGACATAAAATCCCTAAACCGTTTTTGAAGTACAATATATGGTACATGTTCCCTGTGTCCACAAAGTTGTTTTTCCATTGACCTGTCAGTGTAGCAGCTTCCTAAGTCTTGTTTGCTGCTTTGTAAGAAAAGTGGCTCAAGTTCACAGAATCAACATATGAAGAGTTTCACTGCAACATGAGGTATCGCACTTTTAAATTATGCTTTTATAAAATTGCTGATGATAAAACTTATATTAGCAAAAATTGTTGACCAGAAACTTTTGCTCATATTAACAATTTACAATGTTCAGTAATCCAAAACCCTCAAGGATTTTCCCCTAAAACAGATATGGCATTTTGAGACGAAACACTTCATGAGTTTTAAGGGTATTTTTCCCCTTTCAGTTCATTGGATTCATTTCAAATTCATTACATTTTAGGGATTAAACACATTCTTGCTGTAATTATACTCAATCTTTTATCAGGAGCAAGTTATACAGTACTATGATTGGAATTATTTATGCACCTTTAAAGCTGAAATTTGTACCTTTTTAAAAAAAAACATGCATAAGCTATCATAATTTTATGATACCTGTATGGTTGACTGTTGGACTTCAACCTTGATAAATAAAGTCCAAGTTTATGCATCAATTTTCAATTGCCTCTCGACAATATTGAGAGAGTTATTGATTTCAGCTTTAAAGGATAAGTAGCCTAAATCTGTTTGTTAAAGGAGCATCAAAAAAGCAAGTGAAGGGGAGGAGACCCACTGATTCATTGTGTGTTGCAACTGGCAAGTGTACATAATACACAAAAGAAAATACTTAACTTTTCTTAAGATGCTCATACAACTATTTTGAGTTATATGGTTTCAACATAAATATGAAAATAGAATTGAAAAGATAAACATGTTTAGAGCGAAGTAATAAAATAATTATATAGTCATAATTTCATAGAAAAATTCCCGCAGAGTGATGTGAAAAACAATAATGAAAAACATGAAGAAAATGCCATGACACCACTGATAAATTCTTTACAAAATGCTTTTTGGGTTACAAAGTGTGAAAAATATTCCTATTGTCCTCATAAAAATGCCACATTGAACGAGGCAAGTATATTATACCGCATGGGGTAGAATGTGTGTGTTTTTTTATACAGTAGTGACTGATAGGAAGGCGTTGTGCACCTTGGCTCCCTCAGGGGCCTTGGTGCCATGAGTCATCAGCTCCTGGATGGTCATCCAGTTATCCAGGATCTTTTTGTTGCGTTTCTTCATCATCTTCTTGTGGCTGAGCTCTATAATGCTGACTTCCTTGCGACCCTCGCTGCTGCTTTGAGGGTTCTCCTTCAAGCTTTCCAGCCGACTACGCTGCATGAACTCTCGTCTTTTCCTCTGTTCTTTTGCTCTGACCAGGTGCTGCTTTCTTTCCTCTTTACTCCAGTACCTCCCCATCTTCATTTCACTAATTGCATCATCATCCGTGGTCATTCCCCCACTACGCTCTTCTTTAATCTTTAGGGCTCGCTCCCTCAGGATCTTGTCTCTCACAGGCCTCTTGGTGATGTAGCGTGTGCCGTCGCTGCGGATCTTGACCTTCCACTCCATCTTGGGCTCATTAATAGGCCTCTGAGGCTCTTTGCAGACACTGAGGAGGCTGAGCTGGCTCTGAGCGTACTCTACAGCTGAGCGCTGCTGGATCAGCTGCATGTAGCTCTGGTAGTGGCGGGCATGAGCTGGGATGTTGACCTGCCTTTGCTGGGAACTGTGGGATGGAGAGAAGTAAGGAATCTGGGAAGCATGTGGCTTTAATTTCCCACCGCTCTCTTCCTCAGCCTGAGGTGTCTGGTTTGACTCAGAAGGATTGCTGTGGTCAGGGCTGCTGCTTTTGCCTGGGACTGGAGCACGGCATGCTGAGATAGGGCTTGGGCTAAGAGAAGGGCCAGTGGCAAGGCCGCTGCAAAGGTTCCTCTGGTTGGTGAGACTAACCATCCTCTGGAGTGAGTGCTCTGGGGAGCGGTCCATTGCCAGAGGAGTACTCCGTGAGCTCTCCGCTGTGTTATAGGCACTGGAGCTGTCCTTGTCCGATTTCTCCAGCCTCTCATTAATGTCGGCCAGCTTACCCCTTGTGGGCTCACTCCGATGGAGGCTTTGGTTTTTGGTTGAGGGTGCAGAGCGGTCCGTGGAGGGAGACTGCTGGCCCTTACGAAGATTATGAGCCTGCATGATATTCTGACATTCAAGCTCAATGCTGCGCAGCTCCTCGTTGAGCATACGTAGCTCATGCTGTACGCCGCCCTGCTCCCCCATGCTGCACTCAATGGTGCTGCGGCGGCTGTAGAACAGGTCGTACTCACCGCTGTTACGTATCTGACACTTCAGCTCCAAGAGCTGCTGGAAACGATCACCTTCCGTCTCATCATCGTCTTCATCCTCTTTGTCCTCCAGCCGCGTGGTGCCGGTGGTACAGTATATGTCCCGATTGTCTCTCAGGCACTGGGACAGACGTCTCTGGATATGTGCCAGGACATTATGCTCTGAGCTCTCCATTCTGTCTCTTATACTGAGTACACTGTCCTTATGCTGAGGAAGTGTGGAGCAGGTGGGCTTGTCATCTTCTGCTCTCTGAAAGGAATAAGATGAACAAGACCAGCCTGAAATACCTTTTTAGAGATATATGACACTTACTGGAAACTTGTAATGTGAATGAAAGCTTGTTTTGATTATTAGCACTTGTAAGTGTGTTTTCAAATTATTTGCAATTTGCATGTATTCTTGCAAATATGTTTTAAGTAATTAAACATATTCACAAGTTTTATATGTGGTAATGAACTTTGAAAGGTACTCTGGTGCTTTCTGTTTTACCTTCCTTTTTATGGAATGAGGACAGAAAACAACAAAAAGTCACCAGAACTACAGTATTTAAGAGTTCAAGAAGTGCAACCCTATTCTGCATTCTCCTGAAGGATTACATATGCTGTTGTGCGTAATTCTGTTATACAGCTCTGTTACTTCAGGGATTGTTTCCTCTCTGCCATGTCTTTGAAGTTCCATTTATATGGATTTT
Organism: Oplegnathus fasciatus; assembly: GCA_003416845.1. Taxonomy (NCBI): domain Eukaryota; kingdom Metazoa; phylum Chordata; class Actinopteri; order Centrarchiformes; family Oplegnathidae; genus Oplegnathus; species Oplegnathus fasciatus. Next base: position 1,502,580 of record NTHP01000022.1, read on the forward strand.
TGTAGCATGCAATCCTCCCAACAAAACAGAATTTTAAATTATGATTACTAATGTTTGGAATTTAAATGGTTCAACGGTCCCCTTCCATAAATATTCATAATCATTATTTTATATTCATATTTCAAAGGGCAAAGCTTGTTTTCATTTTTTTTGCTAAGAAAGTCAATGAAGAGTTTGATTCCATCCCTGCCACCAGCTAGATCTGGTTAATATTGACTGTGAATAATGACCTAATACAGTCAAAGCAATTATTGGTCAGTGTGATGTTCATAACACGCTGGGTATTACGCTCTGTCAATCGGGGAAGGTTAACTTAAATCTGTTGCTTTTTGATTCACTAGTTTTTTGGGGGCTTTATTCTTATTGAACAGAACAGATAAAAAGAGTTCCAGAGTTGCTTAAACATAGATAACAAAGCTTTGTCATTGACACGCTAATCCTGTTACACAAAGCACGTGTTTTACTGCTGTCTGACCTGTTCATTCTCCTGCTCCTCCTCTAAGGCAGCCAATTCCATCTCCTCTCTCTGCTGCTCCTCCAACATTTCCATCTTCAGCTGCTCCAGGAATTCGCTGTGCTCATCATCCAGCCAGGCCTCCTCCAGCTAAGGGTGAGTAAAGAAGGGAAGTATATGGAGAGAGAGAGAGAGGGAAAGGGGCGAAGGTTATTTGTCAAGGCCTTAAAGCTTGTGGCGACACAGGGTCTAAAAACAAATAGTTGGGTGTTCCAAATGAGTGCCCAAATGGGATTTTCTCAAAAAAAAACAACACCCTGCATGGTTTTGAAATAAGAAACTGCAAGCATCAATATGATGTTTGATTGATATGCAGTACCCTATTTCTTAACCAACAAAGCGCAGCCCCTCATCTTTAAAACATGCATTCTAATCTTAAAATCAAGCCAATACAATTTAATGGACATGAGACTGCCACCTTTGACCTATTTGCTCCACACCATTCATCATCTGTTTGTCTGCTCGATGTGAACCAAATGGGATCCATATCTGAAGACTTCAGATTTACTACTGAGAGACACATTTAATTACAAAGAGTCTACTATTGCTCCTGGCTCATCTGCACTGCGGCAGAGTCCTTTCGCTTATTCGCCATCGGCCTTGGGCCTGAACTCACTCCACATTAGCATGCCATTAGCTTTTATGGCTTACCGTTGGAAGTCAATTACAGTGGCGCTACATAAAAATAAAACATGATGAGGTGTCTCAGTGGTGGCTTCCACTAGGAGTGGTTGTGGTGGTGGGGAGGGGGGAGGATTGGCTACCCCAGACTGCTAAGGTTTACTCTGAGCAAATATACTATAATGACAAAACCTTCAGGGCAGTAATTTGTGAATAGCGTGCTTCCTTTACCCATGTTAGGCCCATGGTAGGTGTTTCAGTCAGTGCCTGCAAGATATTGTATGTCAGTGTAAGTGTGTGGTCATTTCTAACCTGCATCTCAGGTCTGGCAACCAGCAGCACGATGTTCCTACACTCGTCATTGGAGAGTGCAGCCATAGCTTCCTCTCTGTCTTGTACGTCTTGGCCATTAATCTGTAGATGACATACAAACATGATTACCACACTCACTATTAAGTCAGAGGCAAACAAGCAAACATGTATACACAAAACATTTGAACACAGGCACAAACATACACACACAGAGGCCAGCTTCACCCTCTCAATACAAAAGCCCTTAAGAAAAACAAAGTACCACAATAAAAGTGGCACTGCACAATAATGCCTTTCTTTTCCTGGGGAAATTGTAAACACTACGTGCTGCTCCCTAATATGAAGCAGGACCCAGCAGTGATTATGAATGGGACAGTGGCTGCGGGCCGACGGAGCTGTTGTGTTCACCAAAGTATCCGGCAGCGTACATACATCTAGCCGTACAATTAACTGGCCACTGACAGGGGGCGTCCATCTTTTTGCAGGCAGAGTAATGGCCCTGTCACTGGTGGATAATAGTGCCAGAGTACTAGTCTGCCTCACAAACACTCACACCCCCTCTCCTAGCTTAAATCAGTCACACAACACATGGTAGACACCAGTAGACAATTAGACCAACAGTGTTTATGCATCCGCATCTAATAATCACTTGCACAGACTATTTCCTTCTCCCTTGACTTTATTCCTGTTTCCTCTCTCATAATGCATTACTGTACTTATTAAAAGTTATTTTCTGCGTAGAATACAACTGTGTGCTTCTCAATTCATAGACAATCACTTCATCTGCTATTCATACTCTAACTCCCATTCACTGTCAGTGTTAGAATAGTTCACATTACTTATTTGCGGTATCAAAAATGACTTCTCCCTGTACACTACTTCTAACCTTAAAGCAGCACTAATGAATATTTTTCATATTAACAATGTACCAATGACTATGTATAATCTGAAAGGTTTCAGAACCCACAGAGAATTATCACCCAACTCTGCTGTTTCCCCCTTCTCTACTGAGCTTTTGACCTTTTAAGGCTTGTCGTTTTCTTTGCCTGCAAACTTTGCACTCATCTATCACATTTCCAGCAGCAGTAAGGAACTGTTTTCAATGAAAAACCCTGATAAATCCTCTGTACACTACCTACCAAGCACCAACAGAAAAAATTAGCGACTAAGTGGTGAACATTGTGAACACTTAGGGCGAAGATATACTTGCTTTTAACTACGCGTTCGCATGATGGCTGCCTCGCGTATCCTGCGTCCATTTGGAGAGTTGGTTGTGCACATCCTCAGAAATTAATGCTATGCGTCCGCAAGATGCAATATGCACATGAACGGTAGGGGCAGTATGGGGGTGTGACAGGGTCAGGAAGGCATGTCAGCAGCAACAACAATGGCGGAATGTTTTGACGACAAGCTAATAGACCAAGTCCGCAATTACCCGCATCTATATGATGTTGCATTGCTGCTGCACAGTGACAAATATGCTTAAATAGTAACGTCCTCGAGTGTTGCCATGTTTATCGTTTACATCATGCAAATCGGGAAGTTCTGTATGGTCTGAGTTCTCTGGTGTGCCCGCTAGTGGAATCTTCCAGTAACACGTGAAGTACGTAGGCAGCTTAAAAGTCAAGTATATCTTCGCCCTTAGCAAGCTACAGAGCCTGATATTTTCCCCAAGAGTTGGTGATGACCAAAAAAGAGCTAAAAGGAAAGTGAATATTGGACTTACATTCATTAGGTGGCTAAAAAAATGCTCAAAATCAATGATAATGTTATCTACTGAATGTGTAAAAAGGCAATTGTTTGCCATAAGAATTTAATAATATGATAATATGATGTTGTTTTCAGCTTGTTTCGCTGCCCTCAAGTGGACAAAATAAACCCATCATTAAAAATTGAGGCTCTGACTCACCTGCACAAAAACAATAATTACCCACCTATCCCACAGAGGCAACACTATTCACCCTCAGCCCTAACAACTGCCTCTCCTTGTTGGTATGAAGCTAGGGGCTAGTAACAGTCATAGCCTCACAGCTATCCCACTGGAGGCAGTGAGCTGCAGCACAGCGCCATCCCGAACCAGAACTCTTAAAAACCCCTGTTGGTGCTGAGTCGGTAACTAAAACAGCCAGGGGGGGCATTTCTCCCCCTCTAACAGTCACAGCGGGGGCGAGTTCCCCCTTTAATGTGCTGCCATTAAAAATGAATGGGCTCTCGTGCTGGGAGACAGTGGTTGAGTGCGACAAAATAAAAGCAGGTTTTTATGTTGAATCTAATGAGAGTTTGTGTAGAGGGGGCCAGTGAGAGAGAGTGTTCTACTATACCTGTAAAATGCGATCCCCCTCTCGGATGCGTCCATCTCTGGCAGCGATGCTGTTTGGACTGATCTGTGAAGGTAAAGGGAAAAATGTTTTAACTCATTATATAGACATCCCCCAGCTAGACATGTCTAGACTGTTATCAACAACACACAATAGGCTGCTGCCATGGGAAGACCTGAGATGTCAAATGGCTTTCCTGCAGTTGCCTAGTCAGTTTCTAAAGCCATTTTAGCCCTGAGCAAAAGCCACAACAAACTGAGTTATCACCTTTATCATTTCAGTCCTCAATTGTACCCGCCTCTGTTGTTATATTCTGGCAGGTTTATATATCTCAAGCCTCTGCATATCGCATTTACAGCCTGTAACTCAACCTCAATACATGATGCACCTTCCCCTCCTATAACTAATGCCAGCGAGCAAGGGGGCAGGACACTCTTTCATCGGCCAATCAATCGGTGTCTGGGGCCATTCGTTTCACTTTCTCCTATCAGGTGGGATCTCTGGAGATGGTGAGGAGCTGTGGCACTCCATCTTCATGATAGTCCACTCCTACACAGAGGAGCACTCATTAAACTGGGAGAGAGGGTAGAGGCTAGACAGGGTAAGGTAATTTTTCTGCAGATAGGGAGAGCATCCAAACCCTGAATAATCTACAACTGAAATATAGAAAATATAGGAATCTATTAATTGTTGAAGATATCATTGTGGGTGGCGAAATGGCTGTGGTTACAGTTTTGCCACACAGAAGGCCTTGGGTTTGGTCCTTTCTGTGTGGAGTTTGCTTTTCTCACTGTGTTTGAACAGTGGGAAGAAAATGGATCTGAAACATAAACAAACAGGTGAAAGGTGGACTGAAAACCGTAAATTGCCCATTAGTGTGAATGAGTGTGTCTGTTGGCCCTGCAATAGACTGGCGACCTGTCCGGGATGGACACCTGAATAGAATTAAACAGGTGTAGAACATGGATAGAAATATACTTTTTCTACTCTTGTTCTTCTGAATTATTTAACCACACAGACACAGTGTGAGACACAATGGAAACAAAGGGAAGTACATTTAAATAACAGTACAGACTAAAAAAACAGTGTGGCCATTCATCAAGCGCTACAAAGTTGGGAAATTTAGCTTGTTTTAAAATGACCTTGCATTGTTCTTAACTCCGCGTTGATGTGTTCTCACTACTTATGCAAGATCAGAGCACGTAACACCTCCTCTAACACATCCTGTATACAGTGACATTCAGCCACCTTATCTAAATGCAGCACACACCTCTTAGCTCTACTTTTTTTGCAGAGCACACTTAAGGATGCTGCCAAGAGCCACAGACCACAGTGATTTATATTCCGCTCAGCTCTCAAAGCGAACACCTTGCAGGGTCCGAGTCAACTTCAAACGAATCGGAGATAAAGTTGAGCAGAATGGAGAACGGTATTTTCTATGCTTCCGACAAGTGGGAGAAAAATGCAGGGTAAGTCTTTTTGCCAACATGTATCTCACAGCTTGCTTGTTTATGTCAGCTGTACATAAAGGACTGGGTGAACAACACCTGAAAGTGGTTTTTGTTTGTTTTTTTGTCTTGGAAGTCATTTCATGTTGGTAACTGTTCAATAAAGTCATTTGTGGTTGATACAGGGGTTCAATTTTAAAATTACTATACCCAATAGAAAAACCTGCTTTGCTCAAATGAATACTAAAGTAAAACATAAATTGAAAGATGAATATTAAATGTCACAATTGATTTAGTCTTGGAAATCTAGCTTTCTCAGTTGTTTAGGTATTTTACTGAGGCACTCTGATCTAGTCATGGTGATTGTCGGTTTCTACAACAGTGTATGATATGTAAATGTGAGACTTCAAAGAACTGAAATAGAAAGAATCTGTAGAATATGCATATACCTTTTGTCCCAAGAGGATTATTATTTTCATTTTTCAAACAGCTAGCAGTCCTAACTGTGGTGGTTGGCAAAAAAAGAAGCTAGCAGAAGGTGAATACATGTATGCTGCATGTTTGTATGTTTTTTTACAGTATCTCCAGGAGCAAGTGGGGAAAGATAAAAGAGATACGATTCTGTGTTTAGAGAGTTCTCAAATGAAAAACTTAAGTATGAAAAGTGAGTGCTTCTTCTTGGCAAACAAAGTCAGAAGATGCAACACTCATGGTCTTATATGAATATGAATATATATCATACAAGTCTATCATCTTGAAGGGCAAGTTATCTACTCACCTCACTGACATAGATGGCCACATCCTCCTCTTCATCTGTTCTGTAGCACAGAGTTAGCCCCAACTTCTCTTGGCTGTTGAGTCGACACAATTCCACTTCCTGTGTAGTAAGAGGGAAAATATAATAATATAATAATTCATGATATTTCGCTCTGAACCACAAATGTTACCTCATGGTGGCGCTAGAGGAAAAGTCAGGGGATCAACAAAATGATTTGGATTCATCTTCTGGGGGCCATGAATTTCTGTACAGAATTTCATCGCATCCATTTCATAGCTGTTGAGATATTTCAGTCTGGACTAAAGTGGTGCACCAACTGAGTGACAGACGGACATTGCCATCCCTGGAGCAAAGGCAAGTTGAAGAAGTGGACATTGAAAGTTGGAAGTTGACACTGGAAACAGTAGTTGACAAACAATCTCAAGACAAAGTCCATTTAATAGCTGCTCTGGAGTTTTTGATCATATTACATGATTTTCCTCTAGAGATGGAGTTTGTTCAGTTGTCAAGGAAGTGTGGATGTTCAAATTTCACTTCAAGCCAACATGGAAGAGAAATCCTTGAAGTGTGCAGAAAAGAAATGTACTACAATTCCACGACATCTGCACTAAGTCCACTAAGGAAGATTGAGTTATATGATCCAAAGCCCTTGTGGTGAGATTGTTTTGCCATCGACCTAAAGGACATTGTAACAACAGTTAAACAGGTGTTTTCTATTCTACTTGACCTTGACTCAGAAACATTCTGTAGCCTTTAAAGAAGAAATAGAAACTGACCTGAGACTCCAAATAAGTTCTATACACTTAGCACAAAACTAAAATCTTGATGCATAACAATGGCTACACAAACACAAAGTTTCTGCTCCACTGAAGATCAAATAACAATGTTCTTCAAGTCAGCTCAAAAACCCTACTTGTTTTTGAGACGCTTATTGAGTCTGGATTGCCAACTCTCGTCTGAGGTTTTTTGAGTCTGAAAGTGTTTGATCATGAAAGACATTCTCAGCTCTCAGAGTTTGATCGGTGGGGCTTTGATAAATGTCAGAGGACCTCAAGTGTTTTTCTTTCAAGCTGTTGCCAAGTTATAGAATATTAGACTATAAATAAACTATAATTATGCTAATGCTACCAAATATACATATTTGCTGCAGCACTAAAGTATTCCCCAGCTTCCCTTGGGGAGAGATCAACAAACTATTGACTTACAAATCAGCGGTCGTCAAATTTCCCACGAGCCTCTTGGAACATAGCAAAGTACCCTGGCGTCAACATGAATTCTTCATTTAAGTTCATAAATATAAACACACAGAAAGTGAGATTTGATTAACCACAGCTAAAACTTGAGTGAGTGGCACATGCCCCCTTCATCTAATATCTAAACTGTGTTGTGGAACCAAACACAACTTCCAATTTTCCCAAGCTTGCAGACAGTTAATGTACACTAGCCACTTTGCTCCTACTTTGCACTCTCAGTTTCCCACAACAGAGGTGCAGCCAAACACCAAACAGCACAAGCCTGTGCTCCATCTCCAAATGCTGAAACATATCAAGGGTGTTGGAGGGAATCAAGTGTGAAATGGCCTCTCCTCCCAAAGTCTTCATTAGAGCAGAAACACACCAACTCTCAGCAGCAGGAGCGAGGTGGTGGAGTGGAGAGGAGGATGGAGGGGGCAGAGAGAAATGAGGCGGCGGGGAGGGCTCCGGTGGGGCTCAGAGGGGACTCACACAGAAACAGAGAGATTCATTTCCTCTGTGACAAGTGTGGGTTGGCTGGTTACACGTGTCAGATGTGGCAGGGCTTTGGGAAGGGGATGGGGACGAGGGGGGGGGGCGTGAAGTCTGACCATGGTGGGATGAGATGAGGGGAAAAGGCCAATACCACTGCCAGAGAGCCACCACCTGGTGCCTCTGGCTACCCCTCCTAAGCTGTTTATGACCCCCCACTTCCTCTTATACACACACACAAACACATCTTTAGGCTCGATTCCCATTTTCTCCTTCTCCCCTGTCACTCATTTTTTCCTACACTTCTCTACCTCTGCTTTTCTCACACATTGACAGATCATGGAGGTGTTTTTGGACCGGGGATCTGCTGCTGCTGCTGGGCTACACACACTCCCGTGCACACCCATACACAAAAAAGTAATTCCTGTATCCCCTGTCCATCTCTATGCTTACACACATACAGTAAGTGTACTCAGCAGAGGACACACATTCGCACAGATACAGAGAAAAAGAGCTGAAGAAAAACGACATCATCTGAGCTTTTGTCGTTTTATCTTTCTCGACAGCCTCCACCTGACGGGAGCTCAGATCTTTAATTGACTGTCTCAGAAGCGATGACAACCTCAAATCCCGGCTGATATGTGAGGATACAACGTGAACGAAGGAAGGAGCTTTGGTGCTGACTACCTGAACAAAGTGAGCTGCAAAAATCAGTCATTAGCTGTATTAAAAATGTTACTAACAAGCTACCACCATTATTGTTGGTAGCAATATTATTAAAGCGGCACATCTCCTGATGCAACGAAGCAGTCATGGAGGTAATGGGAGCTACGAAGACAGCGCACATCTTGCATGCTAATATGATGTGAGAAGTTGTAGGATATCTGTGGGAATTATTGAAATCGCTAGCAATGTCTCAGAGACATCTGCCTAAAAATAAACCACACAAATTAATTGCTGAGACTGAGGCAAAGCAGAGGTGTGAGTAGATACTACATCATCCCTATCTGGCTCTGTGAAACAAGCCTTAAGTTACTTCTGACTAATTAATGGCTAGATGTAGTGCGGGAAACCTGTGGCTAAATGATCAGAGAAAATAGATTGCTACTGTTACTGCATGTTGGATGAAACATCAAACCTGCATGTGTATGTGTGTTTAACTATGTGCAGCACATACATGTGACCCTTTTTTCTTAACCAGATGCTCTTTTGTTTTCTTGTTTTAAGACAATATTGTGTAGACAAAAAACACCCACTCACACTCAGATGCCTCAGTAAAAGGAGGCTGTCTCCTGATCCATCAAACAAGCATTCACCAATCTCTCCTCTCGCCTTTTGATTTTTTTCCTCCATTTTCCAGGCGAGCTCTCTGCCTCTCAGGCAGGAGATTGCGGCGTGGCGCAGGGATGAGGGCTGACAGTAAATTAATGACTGCGATGGCGTGATTAGGGGGAAGATTGCCGCCCACCATCAAAGCACATTGGATGCTGTCATAATAATCGCGCCTTTGATTACCAGTAATTGAAAAAGCAGTCACAAATGCATGGATGGCTACCACTGGCAGGAAGAGAGGGAGGACTATCTCTGAGCTTGGAGTACTTCGCTTCTTCAGAACCTACCGAAACTAATCAAAGGAATGGTTACTAACATGATGTTGTGGCCACGTACACATCAAGGGATTCTAGGAAATGTATGATGTTTGTGTGAAATTCTCGCTATAAGGCACGGCCTGCGTGTTACAGAGAAGACAGAGACATTATAGGCTCTTGTACCGAGTCCAGGGTGTGTTCAGTTTTAACCATAGGCAGTGGCAGAGAAATTCTCCCTCGCCTTTCCTACAGAATGAATAATCAAATTAGCTGAGCTACAATATACTGTATATTTTCACTCAAATCCTCCTTCCCTAGCTTGTTGGGTAAAGCAGGACTTATTTTAAAGTCCAACCTCATGGTTTTTGAGATAGGAGATCAACTGAGAGGGAGACATAGTGGAGGAGAGAGATGCAGTGGAGAACATTATGGTGGAATTTCCCATTAAGTACATATACAATACAGAATTAAAGGTTACTGGGAAAAATCAGGATATAATAGGAAACTGGAGAATGAGCTTACATGAACTGTAGTCACTGTAAAACCAGTCAGTAATCAGATTTCTCAATTTGAGACTGTGTCTGACTTTCAACTGTGGAAATCGTCCTTTACAGATGTGTGGCAGCTACTATTCTTTATTTCAAGGTCTGTTTTTGTTTTAGTCAGACTCTGACGTGGATTCAATTACTTGGGGTGTAAATGTGGTGCTTCCTTTCATCCCACTACATAGGTAGGGCAGTGATACTCTCCCCGTCTGCAGTCTTGTAAAAACCCACTGATCACAACACAACAAGCTGTAATCAGTACAATATCTGGCTCTTTGGCTGCTAAATGCTCCACTGTTCACCAGCGAGTTGCTAACGTTGTCTGTCTGCTGTTTGGTGCTTGACAGGTAGCATAGAGTGGGTTTATCAAACCCGTTTCACTGAAAACAGATGCCTGCTGCAGCCACATTCTTTAAAAGTAGTTAGTAATGTGAACGGCAAATTTCTACTGTTTACCTTGCGACTGTCACAATGAGAAATGAAAGTAATTGTGAAAACTTTTCAGGTTGTGTTTTTGGTCTGAATGCCCACTTAAAGCTGCAGGCCATAAAACCAAAACAATGAGCTCAAAAACTCATATACATACTGTATATATATAAAATATCTAAAATGCCCCATGGAGCTGAGGGGGATGCAGAGTCAGGATGATAATTCTCCTTGAGTTCGTCACTATGAGTGACTCCTTTCACAGTTATTTGATCCATTGTTAATATAGAAATATTCATAAGGACAGTTGATAAACACACTGATTGTCAATTATGTAGGTCAAAAATATATTATGTATGAATTCTACAGGTGTTTGTAAAAACAGTCTCTCCTGATGTTTCACTGAATACAGTCTTTCAGTATGTGGTGTATCTGTGACCACTTGTCTATTAAGTACTAAGTCCAGAAAAATGAAAATGAAACTTCAGTGTAAATATGCAGTATACTACGAATGTGTACTTCCGTGGCATTTGGCATCTCTCCACCTCATCAACCACTGTACTCCAGGACTCTCACATGTGGATTACCCTAACAGAAACATCAGTGTCTTGGTGTATTAGAAAGGTGAATTAGATTTAGATGGTTTCTCTGTGATGTGATGGCAAACTGCTCTCTCCCCCACTGTGCCCTTTCATCTAACAAAGGTAATTTAAAGAAATGTCTTTCCTTCTTTCTCTTTCCTCTCCTTCAGAGGGGAGTGAGGGATCAGGTCAACTCCGAGAGTGGCTTTTCAGCTTTCGCCTACATCCCTCTCACAGCGTTTTCAGTTGACATACAGTAAGTGGAGCTGCATTAGCGTGGTATCTAACTCCCCGAGCATGAAATAAAAAAACGGTGCAGGCTACAAAGCATACACAGTGTAATAGGATTTGTTAATAGCAATGAGGCATAAAGAGAGGCTTTAATATATTATATTTGTTCCGATTTGACACTGGGGCCTCCGCGATCCAAGTGGGTGCACAGATTTCTTTAGGATGTGAAGAAACTGCTCAAGCTCAGTGGGTGGAAGCATTCAGAACAAATTCAAATAAAAAAAAGTAAGAGAAGGTAGGGGTGAGCAATCATCATACATCAGACCAGTCGGAGCCCTCGCTGGCAATATGCTCGCACCTCAATGACTCGGAAATAAAGAATATTGGACCAAAGCAGAGAGCGGAGACAGAGTCTGTTTATCTCTTCATGTCACAGTGCACAGAGTCAATGCATCTGTATGTATCAGTATCTGTATCTGTATGTGTCAGAGATCAACAGCCTTAGAAACATCACCTATCCAACTGCTCCCGTTACTTACACTCCAGTAAAGATGCAGAAGCAAAGAAATGTGTTTCCGTCGTTTTTTTTCTTTCTAGCACCAGCCACACACACCTCACTTTAATTGGGTTTGATCGAGCTCAGAGTCAATCAGGTTACTACCTTTTTCTTCCAGAGTTGTGAAAACAATTAGCAAATCTCAGGTAACACCATCACTGTTGGAGGTTTTCAACTTTATCTTTTTGCCTTGTAGGGGGAAAAAAAGCTAAAACATGGGGGCATGTCATCATTTTCAATGGAAGCGAGGGACTTTTCAAGCTGTCTGCAATGTGGCTGATCATCTGTCACTACTGTCCCCCTGGGATCTGCCTGTAAAGTCAATTAGTGTTTGCGCCCTTCCACCAATTGTTAAGCATCATTAAATATAGAGTGTTGAGGGAATGTGATTCCATGTGTTGGAGAGGTCACATGTGTGTTTGTGTTTGTACATATGGGTGCAACTCTGTGCTAAATTTTTAGCACTTTCAGCACTAAACTTGTTTGTTAGCAGTAAAGCCCTAGTGATACAGGACCTTTGAGGCCACTATCCATATTGATAACTGAAAGTTTAAAAAATCTGATTACAACATATGGACCGATGCCTTATAGCTCCCTAGTTTGACATTTTTTGAACTACGGGTATTAGTTTTCATGCCGAGAGTTAGATGAGAGGATTGATACCACTCTAATATCTGTGTTGAGGCTGCAGCCAGAAGACAATTAGCTTAGCTCAGCACAGAGACTGTAGGCAGAGGAAAACAGCTAGCCTGGCTCTGTTCAAAGTAAAAAAAAAAAAAATCCACCTACCAGCACCTTTAAAGCTCACTAAATAACGCATTCTATCTCCTTTGTTTAATCTGTACACAAACAGAAATGTAAAAAACAACAAATTGTGGTTTTCTGCAACGACAAAACATTCCAAGAAGTCACTGCACCCGGCCGAGGAATATTTACAGCATGTGACTCCTCATAAAACCACCAAATGTTTTTCTTTTACATTTCTGTTTGTGTTGGATCAAACAAACTAGATACAACAAGTAAATTAGTGTTGGTAGGTGGCTAGGTGGTATTCTTAGCTTACAGCTACAGCTGCCGGCTGTAGCATCATACTTAACGGAAAGACATTAGAGTGGTATCGATCCTCTCGTTCAACTCTGAACAGGAAAGCGAATAAGCATATTTCCCAAAATATTCAACTAGTCCTTTTAAGAATTGTGACCAAGATATGTTCCAGGCTAACATTTTACAGCTTTTTTGCTACTTATCTGCCAACGTGAATGAATCTGTCAGGCTCTAGTAAGCAGCGATGTCAAGTGTGATTCCTACCTCATACTCAAACTCCTCTGTCCTCTCTCCATCAGCTGGAACAGGGGAGAGGTAGTCTGTCCCTTCATAGTAATCCTGGTCCATTGTATGAAGTGAATGACAGCTGTCAGGGGAGACAGGCAGAGGAAGAAAGAGAGGGAAAGACAGGCGGGGGGGAGGCAGAGAAACAGAAAGAGGTGGAGAGTTGGGCGTGAGCAAGATCCTTTTCCTTATTTTCTTTCAAATGCGTTCAATACCTCTAAGTGACAGGATTTCCTCGCCTTTGTCTTTGCTGGAATCTGAAGAATAAAGGATTTGTCAAGGGCTTTCAGTACCGCTGGAGTGTGTGTGATAAAAGTGCAGCCCCTTGTTAATAACAGCATATCCACATAATTTGCCTCTTGCTCTTGACAGACAAAACCCCCCACATTGTACAGTGTAATTCTATTATGCTTCCCTCCGTCACTGAACAAAACCGCATTGTGAGGGCTTAACGAGATGAACAGCTTCGGTGCCACACGAGATAATCACAGTGGACAAAAACTTCAAAAAGACACTCAGTTGAACATGTTGAGTGACGCATTCAGGGGCTGTCTGACTCTCAGATTACCCAGCACTTTAAAACTGTCTCAAAACAATCTTCCAGTCACAAAACCAGACTGGTAAATGTCAGAATGCTTTATACTTTGATGCCCCAATATTACACATATTACAACATTTGGCAGTGGGTGCAAAGAATACAATTACAAATTTACAATCTAGCCTCAAAAATAAGAGTGACAAACATTTGTTGGATCTATAAAATCGGCGGTATATTGGATTGTGCACCTGATCTCAGATGAACAGAAGAAAATGTGAGTTTTATGGGACACATTGATTACATTTGGGCTCGGCCTAGGGCTGTAAGTAGCCCGCGAGCACACGTTGCACTGTGTTGCCTAGTTTTTTATTAGCCCATTTGCTTTAATCACCTTGTAAACCTTCCATGAGTCAAAATGGATACGCCAAGCAGCTCCAATTATGGCAAGAAGGCCCTGTGGGGAATTCTATGGTGATATTGTGTGAGATATATACCGTACATGTGGCAATGATTTTGATCAGGTCTTGTATAACACTTTAGTCTTCAATGACAAATGATACTCAAATATGTTTATGATTGTTGGAATTAATTATCTACTGTAACAAACACACAGTTCACCAAGACTGTCCTGACTTCCCAGTCTTGTGCTACAGTATGAAGCTCCTGTAGTGCTATTGTTTCATTGTTGCATTCCCATGAGGTGAAACCCAGATTTTCCTTTATGCTAAACTTTTCTTGTTCACTGTTTTTACTTCTCCTTTGAGGTGAGCAGAATATAAACTGAAATGCCAGAAGAGGAAATAATGAACCATGTTTCTTTTGTTGTTTTCCAGGAAAACCTCTTGTTGATACTTTAAACTCTCAAGATCTTTTTTTTTTGGTACATATTTTTATGCCTTCCCCTCACATAGACAATAAAAACATGTCTTTGAGGTGTTGTGCTACCCAGCATCCAGTTGAGATGTGATTAGACACAAAGTAACCCGTGTATGTCTTTTCATCTCTTCTAAATGTATAGACATGTAAGTCCAACAAACATATTTAATCTTACAGCTGAGTTATGTTTCTGTGCATGATTATCCAAGCAGTCGGGGGACGTGTGAAAGATAGTCTGGGTTAAAATTGTAAAAGACAGTTAAGAAACTGCATGTGCCGTGTACTGACCAGGGAAGCAGGATTCAGCAGTCAGGCTGCGAATATTGATTTATCTCTAAATATGCATTTGTTTTGCATCTGCCACTCAATCACAACTACCCCCCATGTGATTCTGTCTGTGTTGTGTTTAAGTGATGTAGGAGTAACAATTTCTATGACTTGACACATCCAGATGCTCATGTATGACAGCCTCAAGTGACTTTGAATATATGACTACATTTTTGGTGGGCTTGAATTGCTTATGATATTTATTCTCAACTTTTTCAAAGTGAATGTTTATCTACTTAGTGATACATTTAAATGAATGCTTTATACTAAACTAAAAGTTGAAATGCTAAGCACACTTCATACATACATTCTGTATTAATGGTTAATTAGGACCACTTAGCCCTGTCCTTTATTTCTCTCTTTTTAATTTGGTGCGTCCTATTGGTGAAAAGAGGACGTGAAGGACACTGAAAAGCTCATTCATCAAACAAATCTATATTTGTCAGAATCGACTATGCAGCTGGTTAGACAATTCATTTATATTTTACAGGCACCTTGCATACTTGTAATGCTAATCCTGCAAAAACTGATATTTCTGCTTCATAGCTCAATAACATTTCTCACTACTTTTTCCCCCCCTTCTTAATTACCATCAGTCCCAGCCAAAGTCAAAGCAAGGACACAACAACAAACTCTTTGTGGCACTGAACCGAAATCCTTTGTAATTCTATCATATCAAATTAAATAAGAATGTATGAAATTATATGAAATCACTGACCTCCTTCAAACTACAATCCCTGTTTTGAATCACCATCTATCATTATTCACATTTATAATTTACAGAGATGTAAAATAACTGCATACATTTCCTGTCGTACGTACCTGTCAGAGAGCAGGAAGGGACAGACGTCAGGCACAGGAGGGGTCGAAGGCCGGAGCTTTGCCAGCGCCATGATGTGTTCAAAGGTGATGTCGGTCTGAGTGCACACATCCACCACATGGATTTCCTGAGGGGGGCCATGGGGGCGGCCGCTGGGGGTCCGCCTGATGACCTGCACCACGACGGGGTCCTTGGCAGCGCGAAAGGCCTCCACGGTCTCCTCATGGCTGGACTTGGACAACTCCTTCCCGTTCACCTGAGGAGGACAGGGAAAAATTTGACTTGTGTATATTTTGTCTTTTGTTATTTTGTTATTTACTGTGCTTTTTTTGTTGACTGTTGCTATAGAAACATTTTATGGAAGCAGAGCCGTTGTCGAGATAGACTTAAGCCCACTGGTTCAGCTAAATCTCAGTATGCAGAGCCAAAGAACCAGAGTTTTCTGGCTAAGTGACATTAGACTAAAAGCCAAGAGAGAAGCCAAGATACAGCTAATATTACTTTTATTCTTGCTCTTATGCTCTTCATACTAAGTAAAAGATGCAGGTCTGGGCCTCTGTGTAAATGTGTGTAAAACCCACGCATGCATACACCCTCCAATCACGTATGTCCATTACCAATTTCTCTCAATAGGCAGTCCATATACACATTTGGTGCTCATTCAGTCTGCATGCAACAACGGTGAGCTCTACATCCACACTACTACACTGCTGCCTGCTTTCAGAAATTTAACTCCTTCCACCTCCCTAGCCTCCTCCTTTATTAGCATTTAGTCATATGTGAATTTTGAATGTTTCTTTGAATGTGTTGTAGCTCACGGACAGTCTTGTCTCAAGCTTTCTAACATTTGTTCCAGAGCATCACATGAGCAGAGCCACACCGCCAAATTAAAATGGATATTGTTGCAACAAATGGTTTAAACCGTGATACGCGTGTCCTGACTGAATTGTACACGTTACACTGATTTAAAGGTTTACTGGAAAGCCTCAGCATCAGATCTCAACAGTACCACCTCCATAGTCTCTGAATATGCAACATACTGTGTAAAGACAATATTGTCACCTCAGGGCCGTTTTCCCGCGTTTACCTACTACGGCTCGACAGTTGTGCTCAGGGTGAACGCATGCAGATAGAAATTTAAATCTTATCCTGAATGTCTTCTCGACAAGATGATCAAAAAGAAATGTTTATGAATACAGCATTGGAAAACACACACAAAGACACAGTTTGATGCAACATTATCAGAGTGTTAGATCAAAGCCCAAATGGCCCCTGCTCACTCGGTCCATCTTCAACCTCGTCTTCACAAAATGAACTGGATTTTCTGGCAGATTGAAAACCATTTGCACTACAGCTGGCACATATAAAGAAAATCATTGCTTCATTTAACACCAGTAATTTCTCTGGAAGAGAAACCATGGCTGTGGAATACCTTAGAGAATGTGCTTTGGTTTAAACGCCGAAACCAGAGATTATAATTTAGATAACCGCAGAAAGAAAAAAAAAGGTAGACACGGCATAATTACACTTGCAGTTGTATTTAAACATGGTTTTGGAGTGGAGCATTTTGCTCGCACAGCAAACCGAAATGAGTTTAAATGATAACTAGAAAAGTCAAAGAAAGCATTTGTATTCACAAGTGACAGCTGTGGAAAAATACAGCAAGGCTGAGAAACTCGAAAGCAGCAGTGTTTCAGAACTCAAATCGCAAACTCTCTTTAAAATGCAACACAGTGAAGAAATAAAAACAGTCTAGTTCAGACTTGAGCAAAATGACCTAAATTCATGAGCAGTAGACAGTTTCAAGTAACTCTGGCTGTGTGTATGTGCGTCTAAATAAACATTAAAGATGCAGACGCCACCGGGGAACTCCTACAGAGAGAGCTTGTATTTTCAACCCCAAATATTCCACCACTAATTCTTTACTTGCACATGTTCTGTTACACATTTCACTGAATTTGACACAGTACATTTTGGGAAATGACTCAACGTGTTTTGAGCAGCAGTAAAGTATCAATAGAACCTGACAGGATAAATCCTCTGTAAAGCCAGGCTCAGCATAAATGTTTTATTTTCTCTAATTAATATGTCTGCCTACATGTTACCCAAGTCCCCATCTGAGATATACATGACAGTCAGTTTGTGTCTCTGAGCAGATGTCCTTTGACTTACCAGTGGTTATACAGTACACTATGTGTGTGGTTCAGCTTGTGTCTAGGGCTGCAATTAATTATTTTCTGATGATTATTATTGATTAATCTGCTGATTATTATTTTGATGAATCAATTAATCATTGGTCTATAAAATGTAACACAAAAATGTGAGAAAAAAATGCCAATCACAACTTCCCAGACTCCAGGGTGACATCTTCAAATGTCTAATTTTGGTAGACCAAAAGTACAAAACCTGAAGATATTCAGCTTACCATACTGCATATGACAAAGAGAAGCAGCAAATCCTCCCATTTGAGAAGCTGGAATCTGAGAAGGTGTAGCATTTTTTTCACTATTTTTGCCTGAAAAATGACTTGATTATCAAAATAGTTCCCAATTATTTTTCTGTCAGTCAATTAATCAACTTATCATTTCAGCTCTGTTTGCAAACATGTCTATATTTACTTGTGACCCCTCATCACAGGGGGCATCACTCTCAGATTGTTGAATTGGAATCATTTGTAGGGACCAGAAGAAGTTGAACTATCCAGTATAAGTATGTACAAGTATATATGTAAGTATATAACCCTTGGATTGATTTTGCAACCCCTTTGGGGGGTTTGCTCTTCTATGAAGTTGGAATTTAAGAAATAAAAAGAAAGAATGGTTAAAATCGACAAAGTAGAGGCAGAGAGTCGGCTCCAAGCTCCAAAAACATAGGATCCTACTCCTCCTGTGATGCAACTTAATAGCCTCTTAGACGCCTCTTGATGACATCATCAGGGGTTATTTTTTCTAGCTTTAGAAAGCTCCCTCCAGAAGCACCACAGAAATCATTATACCACTGTTCAGTTAACTGATCTTCATGTGTAAAATCAGTGGAGAGCATTTTTAATTTATTCTTTCAATTAGCAGACTTCCACATAGCTAATGTAATTACCTGCTAATAGAAAATATAAAAAAAATATTTATAATGTAATAATGGTTATAATACAATAATAGTGTGTTACTCTCATTCCTGGTTCATTCCCTTGTGTGTGTGTTTTATTGCCTTTTCTTTCACTTCTCAATGAGTGTCTCTAGAGACTGAGTGATGCCCTACAAAACAACAAACAACTTATTTTCTCAGCCATCGCAGTAGCCATATATAACTCCCTTAGCTCTTGTTGTACTCTGGCCTGCTCCGCTGCCTCCTGATGTGACCTTTGTTTGTAGCGATGTTGCATTAATCACCTGAGTGGGAGATAAACTGGGTCAACACCACTCCTGTGGAACTGCAGGGCAATTTGGAGGAAGAATAAATGTGCAGTCGTGCAGCCCCCCTCGTCCCTCTTTCCTTCACACTCCAAACCTGCTTTCATTCTGTTTTTTTGGCCAGTCAGCAAGTATTAAATACTGCAGCATGTACATTAGAGTTAAGTACTGTATTAAAGAAACATGGAGCACTACAGTATAATAATTAGCTCATATACTTCCTTTGACTCTCTCTCTCTCTCTCTCTGCCTTATTTTCCTGCTTGTCTCTCGCTCTGCAGGCTAATCCTGGAACAGGGAGCCTGGTGGAAACAAAGGAGTTGGAGCAGACAAATGAGGCAGCCTATGGCGTATGACAGTCCCAGAGAAAAATGATCAAATTTCCCAGCTCTCCCTCTGGTACAGCCTGTCCGGTCCAGACTCCTCCTCCTCCAAGCCTCACCGCTTGCTAGCCGTACTCCATGACCATAATGAAACAAGAGGAAACACGTCAGGAAAAAGAGGAGGGAGTGTTGTTTTTTTTATTCTCTTCAGTGGTTTTCATGAGAGCCAGATGGAACAATTAATCCCCAATCAACACAGGAATATTAAGTAGCCTTAACTCCTGCATGAGGGACTTAGCCATCCTTGTTGTGTCCCCTTGGCTGATGTCTATCCAGCTAAACACACTGCCTCAGCTAGTTGTGTGGATCTGCAGTCCTTTCTGACAGATGGGAAGGGTTTCTCTAAGCCTGGCTGCAGCTTCCTAGATATTCTCAGATATTCTCATACTGAAGATCTGCCTTCAGCACAGTCCTTGAGATGTCTTGCGACAGCTTTACTCTCTGCAAAGTGCATCACCAGCTAGCATGCCTAAAGATGCTGAAGTTGACTATGCAGTGAAATGTTAATGTGAATAATTTTTGCAATTGGCCTAAATAGCCTTAATCTTGTCAAAATTAAACACCATTTCCTCCCAAGCTATACTCAGTACAAGCTGTGGCCTCTTAAAGTTTCATCACACATATTTTGATGTAGTTACACGAGCATAAACTATCCCCTTCAAGTGCGCATGCAAAGTATGCAAATACATATTCATTCATAAACACATGCTGGTAAACAAAATCTGTTTGCAACAAATTATTTAGCAGCTGTAGTGTTTATTGAGTCCAATGCAGCTCTGCAAGTGCTTCATGGCCAAAACTGCTCCATACGCACAGAGTCAACACGAATTATCTTATCGGTCTGGAACAAAACATCAGTGATTACTCATGAGAGATCATTTGCCGTACAATTGGGCCAAGAGATGATCAGGTAAATGTGAAGTTGGAGGAAATGGGCGCTGCGATGGAGTAGCTGGACCAAGACACATCTGCTGGCTGTTTGCACATGGATATGCAGCAGCTGTAGCCACAAGAAAAAATGTGTTTTTATTCAAAGCCCCTGAGACGACCAACAGCCCTCCCACAACAAACGCAGTAAACCAGCTTAGTGGAGTGTAACGAAAGGATGAAACCTCTTCCCTTTTCTTTCATTTTCTCTGTGGCAGAGTCCCATACAGACAAAGACGTTCAAAAAGTGTGTACTTGTGACGCAGCTGAGGGCATTAAGTCTCCGCTTCAGTGAATATCACACGTCATTTTAAGCTGTTCTGAGCTGTTACGAGCAAACAAACACTTACTTGAAAAGTTCACCAAAAGTCACTGTTTTTACAACTATGAGCCTACAGCCAAGCCCAATCCTGAAGGTTCTCTCATCTGTGTCCCATCTTATCGCTTATCCTCCAGGTAGGAGGACAAGCAAGAAAGAACAAACACGTAGCAGCTTAGCTCTCCACTCCTCGGGCGTCTCCTCCGTCACTGCTTTTGTCTCATTGACTGCTGCCTCCCATCAATATCTCCAAAGACCGAGGGCAGAATGTAGTGACATTGGTAGTAAAGTGGGGCCAGTTTATCTGTTAAGATGTCAACTTCAGCCACATCTGATGCTGCTTCTGCTGAGGGACCATTTCTGTGGCAGGAGGCACAGACACAGCCGGCAGCTTGCAGGGGATTACTGATAGAAGTGATTGATGTACTTCTTCTGCAAGGAGAAAAGGCAGCCCCAGGCAATAGACTCTAATAGTCCATTAGCTTTTTTATGCCTTCGAATTAACTGCATACATTGCTTTATGGTTTGCATGTAGCACTTTGAATCTTAATGAAATGTTTTTGTTTTCAATTTTACAGAGTTTATGCTGTGCACAAGGAGAGAGTGGCTGTCTTCACTCGTATCCTGGTTGAACTAGAAATGCGCTGAATTGAATGAAGCAAGGTCATCCTTTATACTTCAACTACACTGACAAGTAAACAAGGCTTTCAGCTGCAGTAGAAAGAGCATCAAAGGCTCATATTTAACCAGTGCGTGTAACCTTGTACATTGTGCTTAACATCTGTACATGCAGTGAGCCTCCGTTACACACAGTTTGTATCTCCTGTGTGCCGTCACCTGCTGGTTTGAGTGGCAGCCTGTGGGGTGTTAAGTGTATGCAGGCAGATGGAGGAAGTGCAACATGTAGGTCATCCAGACTCGGGAGTGTAGCGCTTACAGCCATCGATTACACGCCTGTTCTGTCTCTTCATCTTTTGGGAAAAGGCACCATGACCCCTCAGCGTTAGAGTCCAGTCAGCTGTGTGGAGCCCTCAGATAAAAGTGTTGGAGGAGGCTGAGGAGTGGTGACAGTGCCAGAGGAGGTGTAGGTACAGTAGAGGGGGACAAAGGCCTCTACAGCTGTGCTCTGGAGATAGAAGAGGGACCACTGCTACTGATCAACCATCACACCTGAGCGCTGATAGCCTGCAGCCATTTTTGTAACACTCATAAAATGTGTGTAGGTCAACCCACTGTGGATGAGACATGACAAGACATTGTGTTGGGAAGTGGGAGGGGCAGTAGGATTTTTCCCCACTGTAAAATCCCATTTCAAAGTTTTTCTCTTACTTATATCATCAATGTTTCTCAACATAGAAACACAGAAGTCTCCTGGATAATGAAAAACCACAACTTGTTATTTTTACACTTTTTTTGTGTGCAGATTAAACAAGATATAATGTGTTTGAAGGTGTTGGTAGGGGGATTTTGTTACCTTTGGGCAGAGCCAAGCTAGTTGTTTCCCCCTGTTTCCAGCCTCTATGCTATGCTAAGCTAAGGCTGCTGGCTGTAGCTTCTTAATTAGTGTACAGACATGAGGGTTGTATCCATATTTTCCGCAACAGAATTTAGCAGTTCCGATTGGATTTTCATACCAATGCTGTTTCAGTGAGCCTTAATTAGTGAGACAACAGTAGAGAGAAGACAGCAAATAAGGGGAGAGAGAGATGGGAACGATATGCAACAAGGGTCCCTGGCCAGACTTGAACTGGGGACGTTGTGGTCCACAGTCTGTGCCCTAAACCCCACCAGAGAGCCCCTTGGAAGTCGTAGCTGACTTCTCTCCTTAAGTGTTTATATATACAATTACACAGTACACATAATTTGTGTCCACACAAGCCTCAGAAATGCTCCAATTGCTGCTCATGTAACAGCGTCTATGCAGATGTAAACTGGACTTCCGGGACCCTGAATGTCAAAAATAACTCCTCCCACTTCGCTACTCTATTGTTTGTTGATTTTCCCAACTGAGTCTGAACAACAATAGAGCGCAGGATGGTGAGACAGTAAAGCTGCTCACTGCTGACTGACTGACTGCTGCAGTCTGTCTCTTCTACGGCTCCGCACACCCGAACAGCAGCCGCTACGCCGCCGCTCCAACAACAACATCAATGCGTTGCAATTCCCTCTTTCAACATGTGAAACTCAATTTGCATTTTCATAAATAAAAAACTATATACAAGTGAGAGCGGGAACATTCAGTAGAGAAGTGGAATTAAATACTCCCTGAGGTAATTCCAAATGCTGGAAGGCTGAGTTTTGATGTGAGCATGACTGCTACCTCATCCTCACGGTGAGAAAACGGCTTGGGTTCCTCTTTACACCCAAATGTCTCATTTCAATAATAAGTGTCAGAATAAAATACAGGCCAAGGTCCGCTACAGTACAGCCCTTATGACTGCATAAATCACTCCCAGACAGTCAGCACTACTGTCTGAGCGACTCAAGCAACGCTCCAATGACATGAAACTGAGAGAGAGAGAGAGAGAGAGAGAGAGAGAGAGAGAGAGAGAGAGAGAGAGAGAATGCCACTGGGGAAATCTGACAATCCCCTCAACATCTTTACATGAACCAATGTACAGGCCTCCTTTAACCCCTCCAACCACATAAAACATACTCCACAAGGCCCCTGGGTTATTTTTCACATTAAAGGTCCTACACGCTGCTGCTGAGGTTTTATGCCCGCAGAACATTTGATGAATTCTGCCAATTTTCTTCTCTGAGCACCAATCTTGTGTGGAGTACTCCCTTTATTGTGCATCTCGTTCAAAGTGCATCAGCTCTTTCAATCTGCTCTAAAATTCATGGTCCGCCTTTTTACATACGTTTATTATCCAATCTTGTGCCGTAATCGCTCAGCGCAAGGACAACTATCATAAGAGGACAAAGGGAGAAGAGATCTTAGCATGAACTCTCCCAGCACTCAATGTCAAAAGTGGTGAGCAGCAGAGTAGGTGAAGAAAGCTCTAAGCTCATGAATGAATTGAGCAGGGTCACCATCTACTACCTGTCCTTTACACTTGGCCTTGGATGTCCGTTTGTGTGTTCAGTAGACAGACTGGTCCAGTACATGTTAGCTTGGCACAGGAGCTGAAAGCGTGGGGAGGTGGTTAACTCCAAAGTAGCTCAATTACATGTTGTGTGTTCTTAATTAGCTGGCAGTCACCAGGATCAATGTTAAATTAACTGTTGATGGTCAGTACATACATGCAAAATGTTGGTGACTGCTTGTTAAATCTTTTGTATCTTATCTTAAATCTAATGTTCCATTTTTTATTCCTAAACATGTTCAATATAGAATATGTGATGTGTGGGTGTGAAGACTTGAGTTGTTTACCTTATGTATGTTATGTAACTAATAGCTTTTGCTGTTGAGTAATTAATAATATAATGTAATTACCTTTTCAGTGAGTAATGTGTAATTTTATCACATTTTTCAAGTAACTTGCTCAACACTGATTGTGGGTCACTCCTGCTTTAATGAAATGCTGCTGCTGAAACCACACCTTCTCCAGGCCTACCAACGCCTTCAGCATGACCCAAACACACACAAGTGCGCACACAGATAAGACAGACAGAAAGAGCACAGACTCACAAGCGTAAAGCAGTGCTCACAATGCTGCACATGAGAGATTGTTGGGTAAACATTCATCAGATTTCTTATTGTACTTGGCCCCGTTTGTCAGATGCTCCGTGTAATAATATCCACGACATCCTCCTGTTCTGCTTATGATCACTTTCCCATGAAATTAGATCAATACGGCGTTCCATCTTCATCACCAACAGATTACGGCTGAATGCGCGATAATTGTACTATCCTATTTTGGCTGGATTATGAAATTCTGCAGCGGATTCTAAATATGATTTGGGACTAGTGAGGGAAACAGAGTGCTAAGTTAATCAGCTTGTTCAAGGTTAATGGTACATGCAGGGTATATTTGTTAAAGAGATTTAGAGATGTGCAGTTAATCTCTGTGCTTAACTTTTAAGATCTTGCCATCATGGAGTGAGTTTTAATGTAAAATGGAGGGAGAAAATTGCATTAGAGTAAAAGCGGGCACTTGGGTGGATGAATAACTAATGGATGAACAGCCTCCTCCTTGGTGATAACTGGTAATTGGTTTGGGGGGCGGGAAGGGAGTGAGAGTTGGGGGGTAGTTAGATGACGCTATGTGCTGTGCAGATCAGCAAAATGGCCTGGCTGGCGTGAAAAGATGTAAGGAGTAATGGTGCCATCCATATGCTGACTGAAGAAAATCAAGTGGGTACTTGTCATGGAACACTTCCAAATGTGCTGAGAGCGAGGCAGAAAGGAGGTACGATAAATGAAGGTGCCCAGTGAAAGTATTTTCCACCCTAAAAAAGGCACAAAATCCAAACCAAACATACGAAAGTTCAACCACTGCTCTTCCCTCATGTATCTGTAGTCCATTTCTGTTGTCGTCCTGTGTACAATACGTCTATACTTACAGAAGAAAAAAGCGAGCCAACTAAATGTTAAAGGAACATTCTGGTTTACTATAACTTGGGTTTTATTTTTTGTTTTGACGATCATTTCTATCAGCAATAATAACATTGTACTCACCAAAGTATTTTCTAAGATCTGGGAATGCAGCGAACGTTCAAAGGGGCAAGAAACATGACAAAGTGGACGATCAGACAGCTTGTAAACAAGTCATTTTGGGAAAAAGGGTTATTTGCTTTTTGCTGAGGTTTTGTTGGGAATATTGACACCACTCTCATATCTGTCCGGTTTCCTGGCAACCTCACGTGACGACAAAACTCCAGGAAGTCACTGCACCCAGCCAAGAAATAGTTCAGCACATAACCCCCAAACAAATTATCGTTTTTAGACTTTGATTTTTATACAGATTACACAAATGTGTTGTAACGTGTTCATTAGAGAGCTATAGAGAAGCTGGCGGGCAGATTTTTCTTACCTTGGGAAAGAGCCAGGCTATTTTCCCCTGTTTCCAGTCGTTATGCTAAGCTAACCAGCTGCCGGCAGTAGCTTCACATTTAGCGTACAGATATGAGAGTGGTATCGATCTTCTCGTCTAACTCTCAACAAGAGAGCGAATAAGTGTTTTTTTGTGTGTGTCATTTCCAAAAATGTCTTAACTACTCTACAGTATTTATTACATTTTATTTTTAGGTAAAACGGAAGGTGGTAGCACCTGACACATGTCGATCATAATCCCTTATCACACAGGAAAACTGTGTACGCATACAACTATGGTAAGTATGGTACAGTTGGTTAAAGTTGAACCAGGAAATTGATCTGTAAACTGTAATGGATGTTTACAATGGACAGTTTCTTCCTCTCCTTTGCTTTCTCACGTTTGCCCCGTCTGACTTATTAGAAATATCGCCGCATTCCCAGATGTCAGCAATTAACTTGGTGAGTAGAATGTTCTTATTGGAGAGACAAATGATGGCAAAAACTAGAAAAATAAGACGCAAGTTGTAATGAACAAGATTTATCCCTTATTATCTGCCATTTCCCATGAAGTTTTAGAGTACAGATGAGATAACACAGGTAGCAGATGGCACAAGCAATGCCTTTGAATACCAGGGCCAGTTTTATTCATGGTGGCCTGGGGAGACTTTGAAAGCGGTAAATTGTTTCCTTCACGTTTAATATGCTCATCCTAGCAGCAGAGGCAATTAACACTGGATAAGCACTATTTACATAATGCCAGACGCACTCGTGATCACAACAAAGGCGTCTCGTCTGACTTCCCCATCCCTCCCCTCTCCAACTGGCTCTTTGTCTGTGTGGCTGTTGCACGGTCGCTGGTTTGGGAATGAGAGTGGAGGTCAGATGGTGGCACGTGGAGCTTTGACAGTGCAAATAATAAACTGGGAGGGTTTGAAAGGTCAGTCAGGACCCCTGCAGCTGGCCACTGATCTGCCTGTTAGCCATTAACTAGGAGCCAGTTCAGGTGGGGTGTCAAAGAAAGGAGGAGAGGGCTAAGTTAAGGAAATGGAGGAAAGAATGGAAGGAGGAAGAACAAGCATCAACAACAAGGTGTTGCCAATTCTGCTGAAGAAAAAATATGTCACTCCACAAAACAATTCATTTTCTCAACATAATGTGCGTGATTGTGGGTACCTTGTGCTGTTTTAACACTTTCCCCAGAGAGAAATAGAGTAATTAGTGTCCCATCACAAATGTCAACCACCACAAAGGACTTGACGAGAGAGCGGACCGGTAAAATCAAGAGTGCTTCATGGACCGACAGAGAGGAGGTTTGGTCAATGCTGCCAATGTCAAAGAGAACAAAAGGACAGGATTACTGATGATAGCCTGAGGCTGTGAGGGCTGAACTCTCACTCAAGCTTTCTTTGCACTGAACCCATCTTCAACTCTTAATTGGAAATGTTTCAGAAAAAGCAAAGCTGGGGGACGTCTGGCAGGTAAATGGCTGGTGTTCTTCGATGAAATGTCAGGTTTATGGAGTCGCAGGATTATAAGGCCTCTCTGGTGCCCAATGAGTAAATAGAAAGTTATTGACTTCAGAGCACTCCACAAAGCTCAACACCACAGGGATCAAGCTAACATACTGCAAATACTGCCAACTCTTTGATTTTACAAAGAGCAGTTTCAGGAAGTCCTAGGGAGTTTTGTAGAGTAATTACGTTCACGTAGCTTCTAACAACCTATACTCCAGCAGTAAAAATCCTTAAATGTAGTTCTTAGAAAGTGAAGACATCACATTTGACTTCTTTGTGTGTAGGAGGAGACAGCACATAGGCACATGGAGGACAGCAAAAAACAGGCATCCAGAAGTGATCCCATTTCAGCTGAAGGACAAACAGCAGTAAATAAGATCAAAACTTCCAATGAAAAGCAGAGCTGTCCAATTAGGATGGCATTTACAATGAGACAGTGATGAAGTTGCTGATGATAATCTTATCCTTGTGAAGAGCAGCGGCACAATGCATGATTAAAAGGAAGGACATTATCTTAGAAGAGTGATCACAAGTGTAATCAATCTACTTCAAGGCTCCCCGCCGTGTTGTTCATGGCACAGCTAAAGTGCCAGCGAGAGGTTAGGAGAGTCGATGTCTGTGGTTTCCACTCAACCCACTCGAGTCTAACTCCTTGTCAGGTCCCCGAGTCAATAAACAAAGGGAAGTGAGAGGAAATTGGATGCAATTCAGTGCTTCCCACTGTGTCCTGATTACACAGTTGGAACAGAGGAGACAGAAATGATGCTCAGAAGAGCTATTGTATGCTTGATCAAAAATACTGTACCTGTTTACGTCAGACCAGAAATACAGGGAAGGACACAAAACCCTTATCACTGACATTGGCCATCTATGAGCAGAGAATGGAACGAGGCCAAACATATGCCATGATAAGGTCACAAACAGACGTACATAGGCATTTCCACCCATTATTTTGTTTCCTCTGATAAAATATCAACTTGGAATTACAGAGAAAAAAAGTGAGTTCTGCAACTCAACCTAAGTCCTATGGGACCCCTTCAGGCACATTATTATTATGTGTATAGCCAACTGCAGGTGCAGACCTAAAATCTAAATATTACTATTAAACTTTGAATGTTACTATTTAGTATTACTTTCAGATTTTAATCTTTTAATTAAGATTACAAAGATTATAATGCATCCTGATTATTTTGTTTTTGTTTGGCATCATTATACAAGCTGCTCAAAAATCTCCTGCTGTACACACACATACACACAAACATATGTGCAACAGGTCAGTCTTATCTCATGTTAGTTAATAATAGATCATTATTCTTAGAATATAAGGAGTTAACTATGCAAATGAAAACATTTGACAGTCGCCCATATGTCAAAGTTCTGGACATTTTGTTGAATTTAGCCGTTTGTCAGGTGGTGAGTCAGTTTTGTTTTATTAAGCAATTCTTTGCTGGTTTATTGTACTGTTCTTGGTGGACCTGGGCAAGACAAAATTTTGATTCGTACGTTACGATCCCCATTATAAAACACTGTAAGAAGTTTACTTCCAAGTGACAAGCAATGACAGAAATGGCCTAACAGGGCTTTGTCAGGGAGTATTATGATCAATTAAATGGCATTAGATCTGTGTAGGCCAACTGCTGGCAGGAGTCCCTACATCACTGTCTTAACAGCAGGGATCAAGTAACCTCTAATAGAAAATACAGCAAACAATGTCAGCCTACTCTATCTGAATGTAATGAAACACCTGTCAAAACATGTTTATATGACCTGAAGCTTTGCACAGTAAATGAGCTGTAACATTACCTTGCTCTTGATGGAGAATACATTAATGAAAATAGTCCACCTGGCAATTTTAATGTATGCAAAAAACAAGCAAACAAACCAATCTTGATTAAGAACACCTGGCACTGTTGTTGTTTGAAGAGCGCATCCAGGAATGAGTGGAATGATTTACAGGCGATACACGGCAAACTTCCTGATTAATGATTCTGCCATCTCTTGAAGTTTCTCCGAAAGAAAAAAAAAATGTGTTGATGAACATATTGAGCTTGTGGAGGCACTCCAGAGCTGCACTTATTAGCTGGCACTTCAGAAATATTTTGACATTACAAGGAGTACACAGGCGACTGTACTGCATCCACTGAATGTGCGAACGGATGTGAGATTGGAGGGGTGGGTAATGTGGTAATGGTATGCATGTGTGGTGGTGGCAATGATGGGGGTTCACACTGTCATGGGAACCATAAGTAGGCCACGTATGTGACGACAGGGCTGCATGTTTGGTGTTCTCTGTTTCATAGGGTTTGGGCTCCTCTGGCTAATGGGTATAATAAAGGATTGTTCATGCCAGCGTCCGTTCATTTATTCTCATTCCTGAAAGCGCAAGGGGACCGCTACAGCAATCAGCCTCTACTCACTGGTTAATTCCAAGGCAGATTTATAGTCTGACTGTGTAATGGATGCTCCATGTGCACGCGCATGCGATTGTTCCTGCGTGTATGTGTACTTCAAACTCATCCTACCTGCGCACGATGTCGGTATTGTTTTACAAGGCTTCATCCCTACAACTGCAGGGCCAAGATTAAATTTTAATCAGCTATTAAGTGCAATCACAGCCATGGTTTGGATCCCAATGAAGCTTATACCCGGAGCCCACACCTGGACCATGCAGGCTGCAGTGGGGCTGTCATCTGTCCTGGCTCGGAGACAGGAACAGGTCACTTGTGGCTGTGGTGGAGAGCAGAGACACTCCTGCCAGACAGAAATGACAGCTGCTCTGCCTCCCCAGCACAGAGTGCGTGGTATGAAGGGTAATGAAGCCAGGAGAAAGATGTGAACACTGGAGGAGGAGAGGGAGAAGGGGCAGCATGATGTCCAGCTCGGAGCCGGAAAAACAAATCCCACTTTTCCACTACAGGAACTTAATGTAACATGTAGCCATCTTCATGGGTTCTGCTTTCACTTCCATTGTTCTATTGTTCCCTACACGCTTTGGCAAGAAGTGCCTGGAACTAAATTGTGGCCCTCTCTATCCAAGTTCCAGGTACATTTAAGCAGTGCTAGCAATGCTGGTCATCATAACTGGTCAAGCAAATGTGCAAATTACTTCCCGCATCTGCAACAGCAACAGTTATTTTATCAAAAAAAACAACAAGTGGAATATGGACAAATAATGACAACCAAGTAATGAAAAGCATTTGGGAAGAGAAGGGAGCTGGAGTCAGATCTAAACAATAAAAAAGGTGTATCAGAGGATATTTCAGTTTTTGGAAGAATTGGGGTTCACCCACATGGCAAAGCAATGCAGGGAAAGGATTAATAAAACTAAACAAGATAATAAAAACTTCAAGGAGCACGGCATGCTAAATTAACTGGTAAGAGTCTCATTTTTTCTTTCCATCTCCCCCTCTACCCTTACTGTCTATTTTTGTTATTTTTCTTCCACCAGTGACAGATGCCTAATTGTTGCACGGTTCTGCCAAATGCAAGGACACTGAAGCTATTAGTGATTAGAAGGTGGTGCAGCATCCTCTAACACCATCACGCTCATGCCTCCTCACTGCAGACACAAGCTCCTAAACTAGACACCACACGCTGAGGAAGGCTGAGAAGTCAGGCACCACAGCAGGGTGTAGCGGACCACTTTAGCTGAAGTGGAAGTTCTTCTTTTGTTCTCTTCATGCCGGACGGTGTGTAGAGTTGGCGAGCGATTAGGTTCATTTATACCACGGCAGCCACTTGGCAAGGATCACCACTCCATGTGGAGCCAATGTAACACTAGAATGAGACCAAATGGCTCTCTCAATTGGAAGGCAGAGAGGGGGAGGGTAGGGGTAGTGGTGGAGGGCATCTGCTCAACATTTACCTAGTGTCTTATAATTAGATGAGCGCAACTGCTTGGGAGCAAAGCGTCTGTTCCACTGTGATTTCCTGATAACAATTCTATGACTTGGAAACAGGCGGAGGAGGGCTGTAGATGGAGACAATTAGTGAAGCTAATAAAATATGAACCATATTGCAAGTGAAAAGAAATCTGTGTTCAAAACATACAGACTGGTGGCGGGGTGGAAGTTGGTCATGACAAATGCTAATTGGTCCCAAGCAGCAGTAGGGCAACCTGTTAAAGCCTGCTCACATCTGGCACTTTTGGTTTCCTCTCTCACTCTGTTTCGCGCATTTAATTCTCTGCCAAACACCAACATTTAGCACAGGAGGATAACAGCTCAGTGGGCGCAGAAATAGAGTCCATGTGGAGACAGCATGATACTCAACAAAGAGTCTCCCCACTGGTTCATTGAAAAGTCACACAAAGTGTATTTTTAATCGGACCTTTCTGTCAGCAGATAGTTTGGCTTGTAGTTGCAGGAAAAGCACAGGTGTAAGTAATAACATTAATTAATGTTGGTGCTGTTCCATTTAGGTGTGCCAATAAATCACTCTAGAGAGTCAGCATGCAACTGGAACACTGAAATTATTAGTGTTATTGATTACACCTGTGTTTAACAGATCAAATGGTCTGTTATAAATAAGGTCAATTGCACTGACTAGCACGCATACTGTATTGGCTTTGAAAACAAATGTGCATGATGTCTAAAAAGATGCAGGATCATAAAGTCATAAAGCAACACTATATTCCACAACCAACACAAAATGGCCCATATGAGCATTTTCTCTGTCGCCTCTATTGTTAAAGTCCAAAGGCTAAGATTACACTTAAGGTCAGGGAAAGATTGTGGTCTGGGCCTTGTTTATGGGATGATTGCTTTTGTGGTTAAAAGAAATGCTGACTGTTGGTAGGAGAGTGGACGTGAGCAGTCAAATACTGCGTCTGCCCATCCAGCACTGGCTCTGTTCAAAGTTACGGGGAGTTATGTGCTGTAACTATTTCTTGGCCAGGCAAAGTTGACTCCCTGGAGTCTCCGCTGGTTGCTTGGTAACCTCAAGAAAGTCCAGCACATTAAAACCACAAATTTTTGTTTCACATTTCAGTTTGTGTATGGATTCAATAAAAAATATATAATGTGTTAATTAGTGAAGCTATAGTAGGCAGGCTTTTTTAAGACTTTGGACAAACCAGGTTAGCTGTTTCCCCCCTACTTCCAGTCTGTATGTTAAGCTAAGCTAATCGTCTATGACTCTTGCTTTATTGTTAACAAACAGACGTGAGAGTGGAATCTTACCTCTAATCTAACATATTTCCCAAAATGTCAGACTATTTCTTTAAGACAGGAACAGTGCAGCTGATTTGCTGGACAGCAGAATTTCATTGTCCAAAAAGCTATCTGTACAAATACAGGTGTTTATTACCGCTAACGACTAGAACAGTATCTCTTATGGTCTGTCTTTTAGGACATATGAGATTGAACAGAAGAGCGGTTTGTAATTGACTTTCAAATGAACCCACCTGTTCACCCAGCAGACACAGCATTCATTAATAAATATGCTGGTTTACATGCTACAGCCAGGATTTGTCACCTCAGAGATGACAGAGCTCCTCTTCTCTCACCCAGCGTCTAAATTTAAGCATTACACATGCAGGGGACAATTCACTTGTTACCTCTTTTAATCATACAGATGGATCGGTTTTCACTTTACAGAGAATTTATCCTTGATTTGCTAAAGAAAATGGCTGAACTTGAATGCCAGCCCTTCTTGTGGCTTTTATTTATAACCCAAGCGACCTGCATTTTGAGCCTAAATTTCAGCTTTATCCTTGCTGCCATTGTGTATTAATATTAAACATTTATAAAGCCTGCTTTTGGTACAAATATATTTTTGCTTTTTTGATCGTTTTCAGTAAATCAAATACAAGTGACACCTGTATTTAATAATGTTTAATATATGTGACAGAGAACTCCTCCACTGTTGCAGGCTTCAGCCTTGAGTGGCTATTTTCTGGCATAAGACCTATATATCTTAGATTCACCTGGGGCCATCACTGAGGTATGGGCTGCAGCATAGACTTGTCGGACAAAGACAGAGAGGAAAACGGAACTCCCTCAGTTGTGCGACTGCCAAATTCATTCCTGTATAAAGAACAAGCAAGCGTGATAGATTTTCCCCAAACAAACGGGATATTTCCAGACTCCGTGTTTCCTGAAATACAACTTTCTCCCTAGAGCAGGGAAATCTAGTGGAGAGCTGAAAAAGCATGATATGATGTTTTGGCGTGCACACACACACACACACACACACACACACACACACTTGCATAAACAACCCCCTCTCCAGACTGTACAGACACAAAAACACACACACAGAAGCACAGTGTCAAGTGGGAGCGATCTGCTTGCTCCCTCGTCCTTTTTTTACAGCGTTCTGTCAGTTCCCTGATGAATAGCAGCCCTCAGGTGGAGGAAGTAGTCCATCCTCATCCCACCCCCTTGTCTCTCTATCTCAAAACATATTCTGCTATTGATTAATTCACAAACAGTCTAAAATGCACTCAGTGTCTAAAAACAGACATTCCTGTATTGATTATCTCTGTGCTATTCCCTCAGGCACACCTCTGAGGAAAACAAATTCACTTTGTTTAACTGCTATTACTATAAAATGGTGGCAATTGCAAGTCAATATCAGACATTTTATGCAACCATACATAGTGTATATAACTTGCATATATCACAGACCTTGTTTATGGTTAAATAAAGCATAATTTGCTGCTGAGTATGTTTGACTGAAGCAGGCTTTGGGACTTCACTGTGGTCTTCTGGCACCGATCAGTCACTGTCTTATTTTTTTTAAGAAGCTCTCGGCGTGTCTGTGCGATGACAGCAGCCACTCCCACCTCACATTTGACAAGCGATGGAGAGAAACTGACATGGACCGATGACACTCAGAGTTAGTGACGTGCCAATGACACTAATGGACTACCACTCTGTGCTCCCCTGACATTATCCAGTGTCTCGTCTTCCTTGATCTGTGTCTCTCTCGCTCGCACAGTTCACCCCAGAGGACAGTCAGATCGACGAAGAGGAAGTCTGCACATCCACTGAGACTGACATTTATAAACAGTTTGGTTTTTAGTGACAGCAACAGTTGGGACTTTTGAAGAAAGAGTACGTTTTCTTCCATGTCAAAAATGCCTGTAAGTTCAGGTACATCATAGTGTATTTATGTAGACTTGTACATCCATCCATTGTCCACTGCTTATCAAAGTCTGGGTCGTGGTGGCAAGACATCCTGTAGCTTTTTATGGAGGAACTTGGAAGTGTTGCCAAGCCAGATAGGATATACAGTAATCGCTCCAGCATGTTCTGGATCTGCCCGAAATCTCCACCCAGATGGATGTGCCTGGAATACCTCCAGAGGGAGGCTTTCGGGAGGCATCCAGATCAGATGCCTGAGCCACCTCAACTTGCTCCTTTTGACGCAACTGAACGGTGGTTTAGCTCCAAGCTCCTTACAGAAATCAAAGTTCCTCACCCAGTCTCCTAAGGTGGAGCTCAACCACACACCATGGAATCTCATTAGCGTGATTTTCATTTCAAATTGAGAGCTTTGCCTTCAGGCTCAGCTTTCTCCTCACCTTAACAGTCCAGTGAAAAACGTACATCACGACAGATGCTATACCAAACTTGCTGTCATTTGTGAATGGACCCCCAACTGTACTCAAACTCCTTCACTTGGGACAGAATGTGAATTACGAATTACTATCTTATCATGGTGTAAGGCATATTGGTCCCAGATTAAGAACGATTCAAACTATGAATTGGCCAAGGTGGAAAAGAGTAACATCGCCCCAGGTAAGGAAACCAAGGCCCCAAGCCAGGCCTGTGATTGGAGCTCCCAGGCGGGTGGGCCTGCACCAGTGGACCAGTGGAAGAAAAACACAGTGCGACCGCAGTGTGGATTCACCAAAGACAGATGTAGGGTGAAAAAATGGGATTCTTAAAAAAATGTATACTGGTGATGATGAGACACACGTGTATATAAATTATTCTGGTAGGTAAGAAAAATCACAGAGTGTCAGGAACGATCCCTGTGCAACAACCCTGTGACACAAACATTCACTGGACCTGTAAATAATATATTATTATATATTCTCATAGTTTAAATATACACTGTTTTTATCATGTAAATATCATCACTCAAACACAAAACTATGCACGCTGTGTATACTGTCATATCCACCTACCTCATGTGTATAAAGCTAAGTAAAGTAGTTTTAAGCTGTATGTAAGTCTATTTCTGTGTATGTACACTGAGAGCACAGAAAAAACGGAGTCAAATTCCTTGTATGTGTACACATACCTGGCCAATAAAGCTGTTCCTGATTCTGATTCTGATTATTGGCAGGAAATTCCTTGAGATTTGAGACAAAATTGTAAATTTTTAAGGCTTTATGATGAAATTACAATGTCTTGCAATGAATCAAGAGCAACACATTTTAGGCTTTTACAACTCAATCTCTGAATGCAACTTGCTACAGAATGAGGAGCTGAATAAGGCAGGTGGCCCCCTCTTCAGCGTGCCAGTCTGCCTGCTAGTGTTGAGGCTGTGAGGAAGGAGGTCTGACTGTGAGAGGATCTGGGTTGTGTAGGAGGTGCTGGGTTGACTGCAGTGCTGCGGGGGAGAAAACACGGTCGCCATTCCAACCTCACAAAGATTGCATCTACTTTCTACCGTGAACTTCTGCTAGCTGCTGTTTCACAACAATGTGTTGTGTTGTAAAAATAGTTTCCTTTCTCTCACACGCTCCATATTGATGCATATAAAATGAAGTGTGCCTCAATTTTAAAATGGCACTTTCATTTTGGTTTCCTCTGCAACAAACATGTTTTACCATATGGAGATTAGCATTTAACAAACTTTTCCATATGAAACATTTATTGCAAATCAATTAGCCCACAGACCCGCTTACTTCAAATGCTAATGGACTTAGACATAGATTTTGCAATCCAATTAAATTACATTTACACTGAGGTGTCAACTCAAACTCACCCTACATTGATGAGGCATTGATTTCATTTGAGAAAGGCTGGAGTTTTTAAAAAGCCATTGTGATGCTCTCATTGCAAATGCAGCTCATTAAAAGCGAGGCCTTTGGATCTGTGTCAGTGTGTCAGTGTGACAGCAGCAGCAACAATAAAGCCACGGCCCCACTCACCACAGTAGACTTAAACACTCAGCCACATCTGAAAACAGAGACCCTCAAGCTTTATTTAAAAAACGCAGCTAAGGGCTTGTTGCCTGGCTGTTGTACTCTGGCAAATAATACTTGATACCAGTGGCTCCTCGTGTTTTCTTTGGATTTGAGCCTTTAGGAATGACTGTTAGATAGCTAATGTCACTGCAGTGGCCGCATTCATGGAGCTTCTTATCGCTCTCCTCCCCAGGGCCTGGCCATGCGAGCTGTGGAGCAGGGAGGTGTGAGTGTGTGTCGCCCTTCCCATCAAACGGCTGTCAGGCCAGGCTTATCATGGGAGCCGCAGGGGGTGCCCGCTGACCTGTGGAGTGACACCCAGCATTGCTGCCTCACCCGGGGGGCTTTGTGTCACCCTAACACCCCCAGCGCCACCCCTCCTCCACCCCCAACACACACACAGAGTGATCTCCTGACCTACTCCAGCATCAGTCATCCTCTCTCTC
>NTHP01000022.1:1546739-1556789 GCA_003416845.1 Oplegnathus fasciatus
AATAAAGAACTGAGCGAGGAGGAGTGAGAATGATAGAAAAAACATGGAGCGAAAAGGTGAGAGCTGAGCAAGCGAGACAGATGAGACGATATGTAAGAAAGAAGATTAGTTTGCCGGTGGTGTGAACGGTGAGCGCAGCTTCCTGCTGTCACAACACACTTCTCTCCTGACCACAAAGACACGGTGACACACTTCTATAGCTGCAGGGAGAGCTCTGCTGCCTGGAGGAGACTCCCCTCCCTGTCTGTCTTCCTCTTCATTTCTACCAGTTGCGTTTTTGTTTTTATGCATTTGCTGTGCTGTTGCCGAGGGTGTACTGCTTGTTTTGTCGTCCCCGAGGACATGTGTCAGCTTGTGCACGAATATGTACATGCCAGACTGTGAGAGGTGGTTTTCTATGAGGTATGTAGGTTTTTTTTTTTATGAATAAAACCTCATTTCAAACCATAAAGTCTACTTGATAACTTCTCTTCCTCCCCCTTATCTCCTCTTTAGTCTTTTATCCGCATCACCTGTTTGCTCCTTTCCTTAATTTCCCTTTTACCCTCCTCTCCTCCCAAGCACTTCCTCTAACAACTCCATCTTTAACGGCTTGCTCTCTATTCCCATCCCAGTCTTTATCCTCCATGCTCTATATCCTTCCCGCCTTCCCTCCCACAGTGGTGATCAGAAAGTCGGTGCTGATGTTGCAGCTCCCGCCTGAACCAGCTCAGTATATCAGTGGGTGGACAGACATGCCAGAGAGCTCCTGTCAACAGCGAGTGTGCCCTGGAGACTGGTCCACTTGGTGAATACTGATCCCCTCTGCTAAACCACGAGAAAAGGAGTCAATTCTATTTCTTAACAACTGGAGCGGAGAGAGGCGCAAAAGCCAAGGTAAGCACCAAGACAGCACTATTTTTATGGTCCTCCTGAGGAGAGGAAGGCACTGCGGTGGCTACCTATTCATCCTTCATGGTCCCTGGATTGATTTTGTCTGTTCGCTAATATTAAACAGACCATTAGTGAATGCAACCTCCTTTACTGCTGATCTAGACGCTTGCAGCACAGCTTTCTCCGGTCAGTTCCAAATCTGACTGACAATGTCCATCACCAGAGTTTGGCAGCATCTCAAGTTGCACACGAGCTGAAAGCTACAGGCAGCGGTTAACCCAAGATAGTTTACCTCCCCCACTTCTTCTCATCCTGTCTCTTCACAAGGGTAAAGAGAGACATTTCACGTCTAATTAATGCACAGGATGGTTGTATAAAACGGCTAATGAGGCTGTGATCACAGTGGCGTGAAGGCAGGCGCTACTTGAGGGGGGGATGAGCACTACTCCACTTCCAGGAGACACTGAGCTTCACAGTTATTAGCCTGTCGCAGGTAAAGGGCTGGTGGGGAGAGTGGAGGTGGCAGGGTGAATGCTTGTTTATCTGTTCTGCTTACCCACAATCTGAGATACTGTCCTCTGCCTATTTGAATATTAACTCATTAAATGCCCAGAATTAATTGTATATAAACAGCAGTTGCATCAGAGGTCTAACAAAGTATGAATGAATCTGAAACCGTAAGAGTTGCATAAATGTATATTGTGTTCATGTGCTGAGATCAAGACCATTAAGAGCAAGTGTTCAAAAGTTAAAAAGCTAAAAGAAAACGCCAAAGAAAACTTTTAACGTATGTGAATATGTTGAATAACACATTCTGAACATCATCCAAGGACTCAGAAACTGGCAGAAATATATTGTGTGAAATGTTCTTCATGTACTCAAGTGCTACTATTTTATAAAAAATAGCTCATTCATCCTGCTGGATGAATGGGCTGCACACTAGCTGCTCTCTAAGCAACTGCCCATTACTCAAAACACATCTGCTGGTGAATAAGAACCCTCTCTCTCCATTATGCTGCCTCACTTTCATTTAGTGTATTAATCACTCATTCATACCTTTTCAATCTTTTCCCTAAAACACTCCCAACCAGGCTCCTGTCTTGGTTTGGAACCTCTTTCCAAAAACAAGCAGCAGCAGCCTAGAACTGCTCTCCACACAGCACGCATAGTGAATCATATACAACAACACACACAATCGATGCCGGAGTCGGCCGTGCCTCTGCTCACCTGTGCAATCTCATACAGCAGCTTGTAGTGTTCCTCTCGCTTCTGTAAAGTGCACAGATTGCAGCCCATTATAGTCGTCGTGGAAACGCCAGGCGTCCAATTCTCCCCGAGTAGTGGTGGTAAGGACACAGGGGGTCACCCTCCACACCGGAGCGCTGGTTCTCATCAGTCACTCCTTAGCAAGCATCTCTTTCAGGCATCCCATTCACACACAAACGTCATAAATAAGCCCAGCTCAAAAGGAACAGAAAGCTCCAGCTGAGTCTAACAGATGAAGGTTCAGATGAGAACAGTGTGGCAGCAGCTTCAGCAGTGGTACAAGTAGCAGCAGCAGTGTCAGCATCAGCCGGTGTGTCTCCTCTCTCCTCTCCCGCTCCCTCTATTTCACAGACTCACACGCACATGCACACACTCGCATGCCAGAGTTGTGACTCTCGCTCACTGAGACACTCCCCCCTTTTTCCTCCTCAGTGTCGGCGCACATGACTACGCTGACACCAGCTCATGAATAATGAGGGGGAGCGCTGTGATATTCATGAGGGAGGCGGGAGCTGGGGAGGGGACTGACGAAGAGGGAGGAGTGTGTGAGAGCAGGAGCACTGGTTCATTAAAACGGAGGCACAGTTATACAATAAGCTCCTTTGTGTGAGCAGCTCCTGCGAGGAGCTTGGGCAGGGCTGACTGTGCCGAGACGACTACACGCGGGCAGAGGAGGTTTTCTAAGGCTTATGGGTAACCTACCTGCATCTGATGCTATTCATTGAATGCTTTGTGAGTGGAGGACATGTTGCCATGTAGTGTTTATTTTTGAAGGAGTAAGGAGTCACATTGGTTAAGGAGAGATCAAGCGGTGAATACCATTACGGCACATAATGGCAATAGGTTTAGTACTGGAATCATTTGTTCATTAATCAATTAGTTGATCCCCAGAAATGTAATAAACAACAATTTTGATAATCAATGAATTGCTTCAGGCATTTAACAAGACTAATTGCTGATTTCCAGCTTCTCAAATATGAGGATTTGCTGTTTTATATCACTATTCAAGGAATGTCTTTGGCATTTTTCACTATTTTTGGATATTTTTTGGACTAAACAATTTATTGAGAAAAACGAAAAATAAACATAAGTTGTAGCCCTATGTCGGTTTCCTTATTTCTTTCCTATAATTAAAGCTGAAATGAATACAGAAAAATAATCTGCAACTATTTTAATAATTGTTTAGATATTTTTTAAGGCAAAAATGTCAACTTTTTTTTCTGTCTTTGCTGCTTTTCCGTGTCTTATGTGATAAGAAACCTAATATCTTAAGTATTATCGATTAAGAAAATAATCTGAAGATTAATTGATAACGAAGATAATTGTTAGTCGCAGCCCTTCTTATAATGAAGAGATGAGAGATTCAGTATTATAACTTGTCTTTCTACATCGTCACAATACAATGTGCAGTATTTCAGGAGTACATACAGTTAATGGACCTAAATGTTGCAGTGCCAACTATCTTAAATGTGAAATATGAATTGACACAGACAGGGATGAGAACTGGCATAATATAAGAGAAAGAGAAAACAAATTATTACATATTTATAACTCAGTAGGCACTACAGGTGTCATTGATAAAGGGGGTCCTCACAGCAAATTGGCAATCAGCGAAGCCAGAGACTTCAGAGACAATATATCAGCCACTGCCTTCCCCCAAACTGAGATAATTGCAAGACAATAGACCTTGGCTATCGTCTCTGCCATGGAATCCCCTTTCGCTAGCAGGAAGCTACACTAACGAGCAATAATTGTTAACAAATTGGCCTCCCGGCCAACAGTGGAGCTCGCTGTGCAGAATACAGCTAAGAGTAGATGAGCGCTCATCAGCTGGCTACTGGGCATCCCACCCCCAGGGACTCCATAATCCGATTTTCTGGGCTTTAATTTTGCTCCACTGCCTGGAGGCAAGCCAAACAGAAACCTTCATCATACAGCACCATTATGGATAATACCATCCACCGTCCTCCCTCTTTGTCTCCGCCACCCAAACCGTCCTTGCTACCATCCACTCCTCATCCTGAAGAAGCCATAAGGAGTGTTTTTTCTGCAGTTGCCAGGCAATATCAAATCCATGAAGTGCTGTTCACTAAAGTCTCAATTTGACATCAAAGGGTCTTGTTGGGAGACTGAGGAGCTGGGATATAATATTGTATTTGATGAACAGGGTTGCTGTGTTTGCTGGCGGTACAATGGACTGTGAAGAAAATGTGAGTCAGAGGCAGTCTTCCGAAATTGTATATCGAGGACTGAAAGCTATGAAGTGCTTGTGAGTGACGAGGACTGCCTGTCTAGTTGTCTCTAGTCAGCACAGATGGAAAATGTAGAAGGGTCGAACACAATGTCCTCCCTGCATAGAAAGACAAATATCAGACTGAGAATGTGCTGACAGTATCCAATATTAGTACACGTAAAGAAGTGTACTCAGGGTTCAGGTCTGGATGACCATCACTCCGTGATGTTGCACTCGCTGACCCCTAAAGGTTAAGATCCTCATCGGTCACCAAAATGGTCTTTCTCATCATCTGTGTAGCGAGACTGATACAGTAGCCTCTGCCTGCGGTCAAGCAGCACCTCTCGATGGGACATGCAGAGTGACGGATGCTCTTTGAAGAGTGCATTAAGACTGATAAAAGCTCTCCCGAGGTGCTTTATGGTTGTGGGTTTTACATTGTGACAGGGTGAATTTACCTGAGACTGCATTTCCAATGCGACCTGAGGGCAAGATTGGCACATTATAGATACATTTAGCAAAACCATTTACTTTCTGACAAGGTGAAGTTGTATTGGATGTATAAATTGTCTCTTTGCCTGTCCTGGTAGACACTTTATGTGGAAGTTGTGATCAGGGTTAACACTATAAGAAACTTACTCATACATTTTGTAGTTTGACATTTGCATAGAAAAGGAAAGAAGCTATTGTGTAAACAGTCTGTATTTCATGTTGACGACCACTGATTCTGTCTCCTTCTCATGTCCTTTCGACTTCCCCGCTGTCCTTTTCCTACTGTCCAGCGGTCGTTCATCATCCGGTCTGCCCTTTGCCTGCTCGGGTAGAAACAGGCCCTCAATCGTGTTCATTCTCTCAGTTAATGGGCCTCACATCGCTGGGCATGGAGAAGCGATTTGTCCTCACCGTGATGGGTGTATTTTGAGGTTTCTTCAATTGCATTTCTGACAAACTGATATTTGAGCTCACCTTAAACCTCGAGGTATAACCTTCAGCCAAGTGTGTAATGTAGGTATATGGCCCAGCTGTAAACCCCTCATGCCCTCACACATGCCTGCCTAATGCTCACACAGCCACACAGAGTCTTTTTTCTCTCTCTGTCTTGTCACACATATGCACAGTACATGCACACCTTCAAACAACAAAATGAGCAACAAAAACACAACTGATCAGGACGCTGCCAGTGTGGAATATGAAATCACAATCGGTACCCACAAACTGTATTTGTATCGATTTCTCATCCAGGGATAAATAGCGCCGACCAGAGCACAAAAGTTGGATCAATTCAATATTCCACTGCATCTGACATGCATCCCGTCTCGAGGACTTTTAAAGTAGGTAAAACATGGGGCGTATTTTTCATTTCCATTCTGGCTGCAACTTTTCAAGATGATTGTGGCTGCCAATCATTGCTATTGTCAGGGAAGCTCTTGGCAGTAGCTTTGGTGAAAGAAGACATTTGTCATTTGAGAAGCTGATATTTCACATATCGCAAATATGAGATGATCTAATAGACACAAAGCTTAGGATTGGGACAGAAAAGTAAAGTGGGTATCATCCCAGGCTAGTGGAAGAGAGAGTCTGTATTCCAACACTTACAGTAAGCTTATGGTAACCTTGACAACAAACAAGAGAGCATCTTAAAAGAGCTGGAGATTTAATAAGAAGCAGTTATAGCTGGGATTACCTGTCTATGGCAATGTCTGTCAGGAATATCAAGTGTCCCCACAGTGTTTAATACATAAACAGGTTTATTAGGCCAGCTCTGACACACCAGGTGGGCGGAATTCTCTTTGGTGTGAGCACAGAAGATTGAAATCCTTTTCACGTGAATGGAGAGCCGTTGGGGATCTGAGAGTGGTTTGTGATGTGACGCGTGGCTCAGATCTGATCGCACAGTGCCGCTGTAAAGCAGCCGCTCCTCCTGGGTATCCATGTGGCCTGATTTGGGAGTAATTAAATGAGGCCCTTTTATGAATGAATCATCATCGCAGGCTGCTCCCTCCGATGACAGCTTTGACGGGAGTTGGTCCAGCGTGCACACGCGAATGCACAGGTGGGCGCTTCAAAGCCAACGTGCCCAGACCGTGGGAAGCCAACCAAAACATCTTCCTCAATGACAGTAAATTATTAAAAAGGCTTGAATCTTTAATTCATGTGGGAACATGACCATGGATAAAAATAGCACACTGTAGGGCTGCCTTGCATGATAACACATGCAATGTTGCTTTTCAAGCAATCAACATAATGGCCATCTAACTCACAGCCTGAAAAGCAATTTAAACTCATATTTCTACCCACACAAAATGTCTATGGCTTTATTTTCAAACCATGCAAATTACAGCGATTAATTATGAATTACTGGGTCGTTTGACCCAGTGATTAGCATGTTTAGCCAATAATATGACTGTATTTATGTATCTACCTTGTTAACAATTTGCAATGAAATATTAGCAACCTAGACATTTTCAATGAGCAAAATTAATGGTGACATGTAAAAGGTAAATTTTAACAAAGCTTAGCTTGCTTGACATTCTTATGAAATTCACAATTTTTGCTGCTAATGAGCCTCTTCGCTGAGACATCACACCACCTCCGAGGAGTTTTCCCTACACTTGCACACAAAGCAGCACATGACATACTGGTACACACACACACCACACAACAATGCAGACATCCTACATGAAATCTGGTTAACCTTGATGCCCCCCTGTCGGCATGAAGATGAAACAAAGTGCACATCAGACAGGAGAGTTTCAGCTTTTCACTATCTGACTGTGAAACTGCTGAGACATATGCCAAGCTTTCGGTTTAGGGGTTCAGGGGAAAAAAGCAAAAGACTAGAATGAGAATGTCTGTCTGCGGGATCAAGATGAAATACAAGTTTGAGTGCTGCCTACACCTACAGTACGAGACTAGAGATCGTGTCTGCGTCTAGGTGGAATAAGCATGATCGAAATTAGGGTTGAGCGACATGACAATTCTGTATATACCGCGAGACGATAGAAATGTATAAACAGTATGAGATTTTTCAATGCCGGTTATATCGTGGTAACTATTCCTTTAATATCTCTGGCAGTATTAGGCCATTTCAGGCAATGCTACAAATCAGCGGCACTGTTTCATGGTAAAGTTTTTACATCAATGAAAACATGAAAAGGCGCCCACATACTGAAAAGATGCCCCCAAAAAATACGATTTATTAAGTACAATAATAACATTTCAACATCACGTCTTCATCAGGTAATACTCAACATGTGACCAAGAAGGTCCATTCATGTATATAGACTTCAACTGATTCAACCCAGGTGTGAATCCCAAATTGAACCAATCAATTATGTCAATAAGTACACATCAAATTATAATATTACAATATTTACAACACTGACTATAGTGTTGTAGTTAGTAATGAACATAGTAGGCTACATCTGACTAAGAAGTCTGGGATAGACCTGCTTACACAGAGAGAG
The DNA here is from genome assembly GCA_003416845.1 of Oplegnathus fasciatus. Classification (NCBI taxonomy): domain Eukaryota; kingdom Metazoa; phylum Chordata; class Actinopteri; order Centrarchiformes; family Oplegnathidae; genus Oplegnathus; species Oplegnathus fasciatus. Next base: position 1,554,579 of record NTHP01000022.1, read on the forward strand.
CACCCATCACTGTTCTATAAACAAGTTAACAGTAAAATAAAAGGCATGAACAAACAGTGGCACACATGGGTTTTCTCTTGGAACTGTTTTTCCTTTTTTGTCTCCTGATATCATGTTGGGGTGTGCATACACTACCTCAAATGCAACAATAACATCTTTTCATTACACCCTCCTTGCCTGGTAAATGCTCATGTCTGTCAAACTCCATGCCTCAGGCTGACTGTTCTAAATTTGTAGTCCAAGCCCAAGCTGAGATAACCCTGATGACATCACTACAGCATCAGGGGTAATTTTCTCAGACTTGACAAAACTTTAATTTTTATCATACTTTGGCTGTGTACTAATCTCGGCAGCCGAATTTCTCCCAGCATGTCAGAAATATCTATCATATATTACCTGGGTGTGGTTCTGGCGAATGAGCAACAAACCTTACATCAGTTTAACACATGTAAGAGTAGTGACCTTTTCAGAGAGGAAACATTCAGTTTGACGCCTTAAGCTGCAGGAGAAGAAGAGAGGAATGAGACAAGACGTTCCTTCTCTGCTGGATGCTTCTGTCTGCTTTCATATTCATTCAACCCCAGGCAGCAGAGTGTGTGGCCTGCACTAACTGCTGCCATGAAAACACTCACAACCACATGACACTGTGACCCCGACACCACCCGTGTAGCAGGATGCCCTCAGGACATCGTGCACTACTGCCGCACCTGCCTCCCCGCAGTTCTGGGGAAATGAAGGTGAAAATGTTGGCTCCCTTATGTTTAGCCTTGATGGCTGTTAAAGTTCCCCCAGCCACCCTGTGATGAATAGTAATCATTTCAGATGCATAAAGCACTCGAGCATAAATAAAGCTTAGCAGTGAAGCATGCATCGTATATCTGCAGATCTAACAGAGACACATTAGAGGTCCGTAGGTCTGCCTTAGCTCCTGTTGCCGGAGGTGTTTAATGATATTTGTGGCCAGAGACAATCCCTCTGTGTGCTGGGCTCCACCCTTTTATTATATTATCTGACATACAGTAACAAGACCAGAGAGATGCCCAGCTGTATAAACCTCCACTGGGCAGGTGTATAAAAAAGGATTACAAAGCCACCTGATTGTGAGGTGACACTGAATCAAAAAAGCAAGAAAGTCTTAAACTACAATGAAGACTTTGATCAAGGATACTGTGATAAATTCATAGTTCCTGGGTGTTTCTAGGTTTCAGATACTGAGAGCCAACTGAGATAAGAAATCTAATCTTGTGTTTCCATGTTCAAGGAGAGCAGGAGTGTAGCAGACAGTGGAGCAGGTATTTTACATCTTCTTAGTGTTCAGAAAAAAATGCTTTTGGTGGAGTCAGTGAACAACAAGCCTTCATCATCCTGAATAAAGATGATCTGAGTGATACAGATTTGCAATAAACTCAACTTATTGCCTTTTTAATAACTTTTTTGTATATATAAATTTCAATAACTGAAGGATCCAGAAATTAAAGCTGTAAATATTTTTAATTTTTTACATTTTAACATTTAAAACCTGTATGTTTAAGAGCAAGTAAAGAGGGTTGATCAATTTGTGTATTGTCACAGAAGACAACAAGCAGCAAACATGTACAACAGGCTTGTCATTGATTTCAGACTCTGCCCACTGCTGGCTGAGTACTCGTCAATACACAGTCAATACACCTTTGATTGTGGATGAGAGTTTTATGCTCCTGAAGAGAGAGAGCGGACCTAAAGAGACAATCAGCTCAGAGGGCAAACGGGTTAGACTCCATACCGACCTGTTCTGCTCCAGCTATTCAAGTCTTATGCTGATTCGACCATAAACAGAAAAGCTGCAATCTCTTATTGTGTCCTATGCAAGGCCTTTTGAGGCAATGTCACCAACAGGTCATCTCATTTCAGGGACACAATACCGGCATCCTTGTGTTCTTTTCCAATGTCATGTTGAGGTAAAGTCACTTAAAGCACAGCCAGCAGCTGTTTGACGATTCTACTTCCTCAATTTCTGATAAAATAACATGAAAATATTGTACAGGCAGATATTTTCATATCAGCAATGGATGAAATGACTGTGTGTGTGACCGGACTTTGGAGCTCTTTGTGCCTCTTTTAGCGCCTTGTAGCTTGTTCCTTTGGTTTTCCAGACTGTAAACTCTCAAGAACCTTGTTTCCAGCTGCAGAGCAGGCAGCTGTTCCTACTGAAAAAGCTCTGATAAACCCACC
>NTHP01000022.1:1556924-1570436 GCA_003416845.1 Oplegnathus fasciatus
TTAAAAGGAGGGTGAATATCGGACTTACATTCGTCAGGTGGCCAAAAACATGGCTCCAAATGACTGCTAATGTTTTTCCGTGTCTGCCGGATGAGTAAATGTTTGCTAACAGGTCAGCCATAAAAACTTAATAAGCTGATAATATGTCACATGTTGTGTTTCCAGCTCGTTCCGCTGCCTCCAAAAAATCATGGTCAAAAAAAAAAAAAGCAGTTAATGTAGCTTTAACATATATCCAATCAGATGACATTAGATGTGTGGAGTGGATATGGTTTCAGTCTGCAGGTCATTAACAACGACTTCTGCATGTCTGCATCTTCAGAAGGTCTACAGCTCGATTTCAGCCATATTTTCAGGGTGACAAAGTGAAAAAAAAAACAACAAACGCATACATCTGTGTTTCGTGAACTTCTGGCAGGTTGAATCAGAAAAGTTACATGATGATGGAAAAGATTTAATAAAAGCAAACTGATGCAGACATTTTCCGCTGAACTGTCATTTCATTTTCAATCTGTAGTTCTGAAGTAATAGCACACTCTGCAGAGCGTATTGGTAATATGACCTTGGTATTAAGGTTTACTAAAATCAACTGATGTAATTTTCCCAATTGCTCCAAAGCAGCTAGGCAAAAATAATACGATTTTGAAAAGTTGGAAAACAAACAAAGTATATTTCAGTCTAGTCAGACTTTGGCGGCAGCACAGTAATTTGTGTTTGCTCTACATCGATGCAGCAGCAGGCCTCTACTGGCACCCTTCGTGTACTCTATAATTTGTGTTGTGATGGGCTTGTTCCTTGTGCTCCTCCAAGCGCTTCAGCTGACCTGGTGGGTGCACAAACACATCTCCATTTCCTACATGCGTTTTTTTTGGTGACTTCTGTTCCTTGCTCGTGCCGGGTGGGAGAAAGTCATCGGTGCGCCCGAGGATCAGCTTAAAACCTTCACCTAAACTGCAAAGCTCCAGAATGAGAATAGGTACAGATCCGGTGGTAATAATGGACCTGCAGATGGATCACACGCCTGTTTTTCAGCACACAGATTAGTCTGGAATTATGATGATACCCAGGGGGCAGGAATCTTATTTTCTGTCCTCCTGATAAGAAAACAAGAGCAGTCGACAACCAAAAGGAAAGAGAGGGAGAGGGCGATGTGTGTGATTTAACATGCTGTGCTGCATGCTGGTGTGTTGGCACTCCAATTTAGGGGACTGGATCAGATAATGTCGGACGGATAATGTTTCAATGTTGGCCACGACAAATACAGCTTCATGTCCTGTAGCACAATAGAGTGCTGTGTTTGCATCCATTTGGCACTTCATAAAACCACGTTTAATTACATGTGCTGTTATCTCGAAAGCTCTTTCAATACATGAAACATCTGGATAATGTCAGTGTGTATCATGAGTGACGAAGAGGCAAATAAGGAATGAAGGCCAGAGTTAGAGTCAAATCTGTTGGTTGAACCACACACATATATTCTTTTCTTGTTCAAAACCTAAAAATTATTGATGTCTGTTTTCTGACACAATGTCTAAGGCACTTCATTTCTCTTTACCTCGTCATCCGCCTCATTTTTGGAGTTAGCTTCAAGGTTCTGGGCCTTACAGCAATTAGGGCAGATGTTTTAGCCTTTGCACCTTTGATTTGCTAATAGAAGACTTTTATTGCATTTGTAAATGTCCTAAATCACCTTCCTTCCTCCTTCATGGCTCAAAGAACCAATTTCTACTTTATATTTAGAAAAAATTAAATACAGCCGGAGAGGCGCCACAGCACCATATTATAATATTGAGAATTGGAGTTTATTTTATGTAAATTCTTTGTCTTCACCTCAGACACAGAATGGTGATGAGATTCAATGTTAATAACTGTTGTTAAAGGCTTCACCTTTCACTTGTTTTTTTGTTTGTTTGTTTTTTAAAAATTATATTTGTTATTTTGTTATATGTTAATTTTTTTTAATTGTCTTTTAATTTTTGACTATTTATTCAATGTCTAATCCAGGTGTGAGAGTTGGGATGAGGGTGAAAGGGAGACACTTTTGGTGGTTGTTGCTGTTATCTCTCCTTTGTTGTGGTTTTTAAAACATATGCAACAACTTGGTTGTTCATGCAACTGCATGGTGTTGGATAATTTTGTGTTCCAAATAGACAATTTTAAAAATCTGTATGTCAGGATTTCACCTACGGAAAACAACTAGTGCTAAAACAATTTGTCAGTTGATAAACACAAAGTTACTTGACAGCAATTTTGATAATCAATTAATAGTTTGTCATTTATCAAGCCAAAATGCTAAAAACAATTTGCTGCATTTTTCAGTTTTACATTATTGTAAATGGAATATTTGAGGGTTTGGTCTGTTAGATGGATAAAACAAGCAGTTTGAAGACGTTACCTTGGCCTAATGGGCATCATTTTTGCACTACTCTTTCACATTTTATAGACTAAATACTTTATCGATTAATGGAAAAATAATCAATAGATGAGGAGATTTGCTGGACTGACCTTGTCATTTTATATCCTAACAGTGATGGTTAAAGAACAGACAGATGCACTTCCATTCCTTTGAGCTTTGATCAAAGTCATTGTGGTTCATCTCTGTTTGAAGAGAGTGACAATTTGATCAAAAATTAGTCTATGCATTTGGAGGATGTCCACAAAAGACAAGGAAAAGACTATTTCGCAACCCATTGAAATTTCTGATTGTTTCCACACCTCTGTTATCACTGACAGAATAAAGAGTAATTTCTGCAAATCTAAGTCTACAAGGATTTTATCAAAGATACCAAGTGAGGTAAATATTTCATACGGTTATAAGATTCACAATCAGAATATCAAATTGAGACCTGACACAGTTACTGCTCACATTTATATCCCTGAAAAACACGAAATTAGATTTTGTCAGTTAAAACTTTTGGCCAGAGAGTGTCCTCAGTTGCACCTGATCATGGATGTCATCAAGTAACACATAAATGTCCCTGTTGATTTGTACTCTTGGACGCAGAACACAGAAACAAATAAATAAACAGGGTCGACCCCTGACTGCCGCTGTCTGTCTCTCCAGCGCTCTATAATCCAAAGGACAGCCATTGATTTTCCAGTTATAATCAACAAAATTATTGAGTATCAGATGATAAAGTGTTGGGGGTCCACAGGCATTTCTCCACAATGGGTTTTCTGAAACTGGTCGGATCACCATGGCAACCCCTGGCTGTTTGACAGACCTAATGACAAAGTACTCTTCTGTACAGATTCATCTGAAAAATCCTTTTCTGCTGTCCCCACACACACACACACACACACACACACCTTTCAGAGAGGTTTTCAGTAATCGACTGTACTGTTGTAAGAACTCTGAATGGCACAGTTGTACCTTTAAATCAGTGGGCCACTACAAGTTTCATGTCAAAACAAAATTTGAAATCCTTGGAAAAAGATTTGCAGTTACACATTTGGTACTAAAGCTGAAGCATCAAAACATTTCACGGACACAAAAGCATCGATCAGGACGGATAAACCACGGTCAACAAGCAATAAAATCAGAGCTCTAAATCTACACTGCGGACAAAAACTACTGCATAATCATATAAGGCCGTATTTCTTTGTAGCGGCCATCTAATGAGATTATACATCTTGGATGTAGTGTTTTATTGATTTGTCTGTTGTTATGCTTGATGGACCTCAGATAGCTGCAGGGCTTCCTTACCACTCATGTGGGACAACAAATCTGCTGTGACCCTGAACTGCAGCATCACAGGACTTCACACCCTCATGCGAATATCTTTTGTCCGGTGGCACGCCCTCGAGGAATCAGCTCAGTGTATTGTTGATCAGATATTGCAGTATTGAACCTACAACGGTGACCTCATCAGTGTAGGCCTACAGCGACACGCAAGGGGGTAACTCACAGTGTATCCCTGGATAAATGTCTGTCAGGACTGGGGAGTGTGGGAGGGTGAATCATAAAAAACTCAAACATGCCCTCAGATGGCCCAGCTCATCGTTTAATGGAGTCCATCTCAAGGTTTTGGGTCAGCACAGGTCAACGTTTCCCCTGTTTACTTTGGTGAAGAGAAGGTCGGGGTGCACTTTCCTGCCAAGACACTGTTAATACACAGGAGATAAATTAACAACCCCCTCCAGCAGCCTTCTGGGAATAGTTTCCGCCTCACAGCACACGGCAGATTAAACCAAAGGGGAACAATATTCACAAATCAGCCAATGGTTATGAGGAAAGAGGCAACACTATCTGTCAGAGGGCTCTCTAACCCCTCCTCAATGAGCTCACAGCAAACTCTCTGGTCCTCGGAAACCACCACCATCTAGATTTTGTCCGCTGGATGTGCTGGGAGGGCCCTGCTTCTTCTTTCAGGGGGACATTATGCATTTTTTCCCATTTCCCCACTTGACAAGGCAGGCGAGAAGGATCCTATGCTACCAAATTACACTAATACATGGAAGAGTTCCTGTAGAAATATATTGTTCCTACTGTACACATTAAATTATTGTAATCCTGCTGTGTATATGCAGCATATTGATCATTGTTGCATCATTTGAATTTCAGATCATAGGTTGTTTATACAGTTTTCTGTTAAGTACATTTGAAAGCATGGGGGTGTATTTTATTTGATGACTATATATTTACATATTCCAAAGGGCAGATGTTTTATTTGAATGTAGTGAGTACAAGCTCTGTGGTGCACAGTGAGTCTATTTTATTAGGATGGTGTTGTATCACAGAATGGGCTAGCGGGTGTCTGTCCAACTACCTCAACTCTGCTAATGTCAGTCAGCCCAAAATGTACCCAGTAAGCCCAGTTTAACCCCCAGGACTTTTCAGGATTTTTCATGTTACGTGTTTTTCTGCCACAAAGGAAATAAATGATGAGTGTAAAGGTTCTACCAACATCTTTCCGCAGAAAGAGACGATAGAGATAAGAGATAATATAGTTATTTTGTTTTTATTGATTTGCTGTTCTTTTATTGAAATGTGACAATAATCGCATTCAAAAATCCCAACTTTAAAAGATGTTTAATATCATAACCTTGCCTACGCTGTTTTCCACAAAATGTGTCTCATCTTCAAAAAACACACCATAAAAGGGGAGCCATCTTTTAATTTGGGTTGTCTTATACTAAGGCCAATATGTACTATGTGTGCAGAGCTGAAACAATTAGTAGATTAATCCATCAGTCAATCGACAGAAAATTAATCAGCAACTTTTTTGATCATCAACTAATTGTTTAAGTCAACCGTCCCAGGTTCCAGCTTCTCGAATGAGAGCATTTGTTGCTTTTCTCCATTTTGGATCATTGTAAATTTAGTATCTTTGGGCTTTTGGACTGTTGGCCGAACAAATCCAGCAATTTAAAGACATCTTCCAGGGCTCTGGGAAATTGTAATGGGCATTTTTCACCATTTTCTTAGACTTTATGGACTACACAGTTTATCAGTTAATGGGGAAAATAATCAGCATATTAATCGATATCAAAAACAATCATTAGTTGCAGTCCTATATCTGTGTGCCTTTATGTGTAAGTTAATATGGTATATGTGCATTGAACACAAGTTGAACTGCAAAATATTTTTCACATTAAATCTAAATAATTCATGTTGTGTTCACCTGTGTTTACTTGCCTTGGTTCAGCAACTCCCATCCAGTTCTGTGTTCAGTCTTTTATAATGAACCTCATTATGTGGTACATTTCCTGTACTGTAACACAGGGACCCTGATGTTGAAAAGCACAACAGTAGTACACAACACAGCTCCCTTGATGATTCTGTAAAGGAGCATCCTTGCCCCTTCCCTCACCCTGTTCTGCTCCTCACATCATAAAACTGCTGTTAGCTAATACTGTGTGTTTAATTCCTCGTTGTGGAGCTCACCTCAGGGTGCCCCTGCCAAACCCTTCCCGCAGGAGATTTACAGTCAGCCATTTTGTGGACTAATTGCCCAGTCCTAGAGCGGGGAGGTCAGCCATAGCCAACGCGGGGAGCCGGCTCACACACCTGCTACAAGCCAAGCCAGGCAGAGGGCAGACTCCTCAAACAGCAGGACACACCACACACCACACACCACACCAGGAGTCTCCTTGAGTTGTCTAGAATAAGGTCCGTCAGATGTAATCGCTCGCACTGCCCTCCATTGTTTGGAGATAAACAAATCGTTCCAAACCATTTTTTTCCCCCACTGACTGTATGTTGCTGGGACATAAATCAAAGTCAGATTGGAGGCGGATGTGTGATAGTGGAGATAGATCCTCTGCATGCTCTCCTTGATATGGATCTAATCTCTTCACTTCAGATCATATTTGTGATTCATCTTCTCCTTCTCCTCCACCCATATCGTCAGCCCCCTGTCTTCCTACATAACCTCCTACCAATCTTCTTTTGATTGGATGGATTAGACTGATGCGCCGACCATGGAAACATGAACACCCGGGCCTGTCTGAGTTGAATTGAACGTCATTCAGTGCGGCCATTTAATCCTCCTCTCACATTAACATTTCCAGCAGATCACGCAGGTATTATTAGATCTAGTTGTCCACCTCATTGACTCCTCTTATTGGCGCTGAAGATCAGTCCTCTCCTCGCCATTTACTACACGGACTGGAGTGGTTCTGTGGATTAACTGACAGCTAAGCACAGTTTTGCCTTTGTCTGGTCATTTTTAATAGCTCTTAATGATTATCTATTAAAGGCTACTACAGACTCCATGCTATTCTGAGCACTCTGCCTTTATTAGCATCAGCTGACACCCCCATCATTCAATGGTTCCCTTGACTTTATCACTGCCGGTGACCCTTCCATCTATCTAATTAACCACAATTTACTAATCACATAGGCCACTTTCCCAGAGCCATGTGCCCTCCATCAGTGAGCAGGGACAAAGGCTCGTTAACGGGGCTTCCCCACCATTACCCCTGAGAGGCAGAAAAGAGGGATTCCTCAGGTCAATTTGGAATCAAGAGCCATAAGATATGCAGAGGTACTGCCAACGTGCAACTAGGCAGGTATAATGGCGCCAAGCCAAAGATACAACAATAATAAAACAAGAGTGTGTGGCGAAAATAGACCCTCTGCTTTCCCGAGGCTCAAAAAGAGAAGCATTATATAAATCACAGGCTGCAAAGTTTGTTGAGAGCTACAACCTGCAAAGTGAGAGAGGAAGGGGGGGAAACAATTTCAGGTTTCATTTTACAAGAGGAGGTGGAGAAAATCGATAGGCTGAATGTTGGCTTATTGCCAACTTGCTGAGGGAAAAATGAGAAGATAACCAAAAGCAGCAGGTTGGTGTTTTTTTGCCTTACACCACACTCGCAGCCCAGGATATTACATCACAAACACAACAGCAGGGTACTGTACAGTTGAGCAGTGTGTCCAACACACACACACACACTTATAGCTGGTAGAGAGAGACAGAGAGGCTCATATCAGAGATGCGAGAGCCAACAAATAGCACTTTTTTTCTCCTTGTTTTAGAGAATCCTCTGCCATATCACAGGTGTTTGTTCCAATCACGCTGCAATACCCTCTGGTACCTTTCTAACGATTTAGAACAATCCAGTTTCCAAAGGCACCTCTGATTTTGTTCATACAGCACATGAACAGTTCAAGAAAATGATTAAGTAATTAGTCATCAACAGAAAACTGACAACAACTTTTGATTGTCAGTTAATAGTTTCAGTTTTTATCAGGCACAAATGCCAAACATTCACTGGTTTCAGCTTCTCGAATGTGATGATTTGCTGCTTTTCCCCGTTTTATATCATCATAAATTGAATATCTTTAGGTTTTGGCCTGTTGGATGGAAAACAAACAATTTGCAGATGTCACTCTGGGCTCTAAGAAATAGCAATGGGTATTTTTCCAGATCCCAACGATTGCCTGGGCCAATATTCTTGGTTGGTTTAGCTTGTCACAGATATATCAGTATCATATTTGATTAGAGTTTCATATGTTGACATAAATAATGGTTGGAAAAACCTGCATCACACTACTGGTAAATAAAGGATACATTCATATAAAAAGATGTCATTGGTGATATCACAGATTACTTACTTAATTTGATGTTTATAGTTATGCATAGTTTTTATTATTAGGTTTTATGTGGTGCATTTTTATATATTATATTTTATCTACTGATGTTAATTTAATTTCCAGTGAAGATTGTGTAGAACTTACTGTGATATTTGCTGTTTATTTTTCAACTATAAAATGTCCCACATGGTACATATCTTGGTCACAACTCTTTAATATCCAAATTTAAGGGATCCATATGAAAAATGTTACTGTTAAAAAAATGGCTGATCTATTGTCATCAGTTTTTACAGCTCAAATTGATATCGTTACTGTCCTCAAAAATAACTGTCATGCTCTGACATTTTATACCATACAAAAATGTATAAAATGCACATTATAAAATTTGTCATTTCCCAAAACCTTTTAGTAACAGAATCCAAATCAATGAGTCACACAGGATGTGTACTCTTGTTTTCCCTTTTAATGTGTGTTTCCATACTTAATGTGTGTTTCCAGTGTCTGACACACTGCCGCTCACATTAGTGAGTGAGACCGTAACTCTGTCCAGCTGCTCATGTCAGTGATGGGCATCAATAACGGGCGCCAGGCCTGTGGTTCGTAATTGTGTTGGCGGGGTCAGTGTGGGGTCAACAGGGCATTCCCCCGGCCTGTCTAATGAAGGGAACACAACTCTCCCTCACACCAATACTCTGCACAGCCATCTCCAATCCCAGGCCCCATTGCCCGTGTCAATCACACCATCAGTAATAGATATGCGGTACAGCCTAACACTGCCAGGAGGCCTACAAGCCATCAAAATATACAGTACTCTGGCCAGTGAAATCATGCTTCGGCTAATGCACTGTGTCGTGGTTGTTTACATGACTATCAGACTACAGATATTAGTCTTGATACCACTAAGTAGGGCTGGACAATAAACTGACATTACAGACATTGCGAATCGCTGATAAATATTTACTCTTATTATCATATTTCATAATCATCTGAATCCCATGTAATTAAACTGAGAAAAGTCCGGTTCAGAAGTTCAGAATCTTTAAAGCTGCGGTAATCAATATTTCTTATTAATAATGGCTCAAATGCTTACGTGTAAAGTGAAAGGTGTTGTCGTAATGACAAACCCACAGAGTTGGTAACAAATTATGACCAACTCTGCAGTTCCCCTCAACTCTACAGAGCAATTTAGCATCTGAGCTCATTGTTCTGGTTTTACAGGCCTTTACTTTACCATTTTGGTTCAGTCTCACTGCTCTCGTCAGTTTGTTTCCAGCTACAGCAAAGAGCTGAAAACTCTAATAAACACTGCACGCTACCTGAACAGCACCAAACAGCACAAAGACAAAGTTAGTAGCTAGCTGGTGAACACAGTGGAGCATTTAGCAGCTAAAGAGACTGATATATTTCTCAGGAGTTGGTGGAGACTAAAATAGAGCTAAAAGGAGAGTGAATATTGGACTTACGACTCACAGGTTGCGAGAAACACAACTCAAATAAATGTTAATGTTGCTTCGTGTCTGCTCGATATCTAAATTGATAACTGTTTACTAACATAATAAGACGTACTTTTCCTTCTGTTCATTCTTTTTCTTTATCATGTGTTGTGCATAGATCATTAAGAGAAAAGCACTTCCTTCATTCTGTACAACACTATATGCAGTAGAACCTTAGGTTGATGCATCTGTGATGAGCTCATTTCTTTAAAACTCCAATTACTTATGGAGGGGCCAATACCTGAGAAGAGCCCTGACATTCAGGTCCACCACCCACACAGCTCCAGCTCAGTGATGTATTACAGGTCATCCGTCACCATTGGCTGGTGCGAGGCAGGGGAGGGCCCGATACACCCATGTGTCAGACATCCGCCAAGGGCAGGCAAGGTTCGTCTTTGAACTCTTAAGTGGAGGTAACAGAGCTCACATTGGCATGATTGGATTGGACTTGAAATGCCTTCAGGAGTTTGTGCACATGGGAAATGAAGTTAAAAAGCTTATTTTGTTGAAAGCACATCTGAGTCTGCCTTATCAAGACCTGAGAGATAATGAGACGAAGAGAAACAGAAACTTTGTCGTGCTGAGATATTCACAGTAATGAGTTTGTCTGATGATGAATTAATTGCAAGAGGAGTAAACAAGAAATCTAAAAAAAAAAAAGCCACACTGTAGCCATGTCCGGATTCAATTTTCTTTTGCCTCCAACTGAAGCACCAATAGATTCGGGTGGGAGTCTAGCTGGAATTGAATTAGCTCAAAGTGAATGGCTTCAGTTACATGGAGAACCAGCCATGTCCAATCAGTGTCTATTTTCAGAGTAAGACGCTCCTAAACATCAGTCAATTACACTTTGTTTGAATAGAGGGAGACAGAACAACGCTGCAGAGGAAAAACAATAGATGAGGACGAACTGGGGGGAAGACAGAGAGAGTAAAAGTGAACGAAAGAGAGAGTGAGGACGAATGGGGGGGGACAAGATGTGGAAATGGAGGGAGGGCAGAGTGCACACGAGGAGGGGAGATTGAGGTGGCTTGGAGAGACAGTGAAAGAGAATTAGAGAGAATATTTGAGAGAAATATGGCTACACATGTCAGCAAGCAGCCCAAGACGTCAGCATTGTGTAAAAATAACCTGTCCAATTATGAAGAGAGACTGCTCGCCTTTCTATCCAGGATGCTTTACTGTAGACGAACATCCCATCAGTTTCCCCCTGTCCCTCCTCATATATACATCTCCTGTATATATTTAGATGCGGTCATATATTGCCTCTGATAATGTGATTCCAGAAAATAGATTGGAATTGTTCACTGTCTTTTATAAAGATGGATCGTTCTGTCAATATCCTATGGCTGGCTAGCGTTAGCTCGCCACGCAGCATATGACTTTCCATTCCCCAGCAAAAATTGTGTTTAATGCTTCCCTGAGAATGTATGGCGGCTGCTGTTTCCATTATCCATTTAACAGCCTCTAAAAGGAGGATTTATTTCTGTAAATTAGCTCCTGTATAACATGATTGTATCATGGATCATAAACTTTAAGTCAATACAGCATGGGGATACCGTGGTTAGAGGGAGAAAATACCTAACTGACTCTTTCCCCTCCTGCTTGCACAGTATCCGGCAGGCCTGGCCGGGGTGGTGGCAGCTGTTCCTGGTAGAACTTTATCTTATCCTTCCTCCCTCTACAAGGCTCCCCAATGTCCCACAGTAGCCATTTGCTCATCAGCCTATTACTTTCAATAGGCGTCGGAGTAATTGGCTATTTCACACATGTAAGGGTTGAGCTGGCAGAGGGTAAAGGCCAGGCAACCAGGCTGTCAGTGTCCTGCACCACAGTCATCCATCAATTATTATCAGGCACAAGGAAAGCCACTGCAGCCCTGAGCCGGCACTTTGTCAAACCTCATTCAGGGCTCCCTGGTTAATCCATTAACATGTGTGAGCTTTAGCAGTGTGGGTGTACTTTACTGTGTACTGCGTATATCTACTTGAGTGTGTGTAGCTTTAATAAGATATATAACATTAAAATCTATCCAGTGCGCTTTGGCATATATAGAGAAAGTAAAGGCTCATCAACATCCTCATCCTTCTACATCGCACCCTTCTGTCGATCACTTGTAAATGAATCACTTTCACTCCCTCTGAAATCATCTCATTTACACTAAATGAATTTCTTTTGCCAGATTATTAGCTGCATCATGATGTAAGATGAGATTTGTTTTGTAGATGTGATGATCTGATGTTTGCTGTGATGTGCATAAATGAAAGGATAATAACTCATGCATTGCATAATTTGAAATGTCTTTAATTGTTTGTTTTGATGGGAACTATATGACACTGCGCAAATAACCTGTAGCAGTTAGAACCTGGCGGAGGGATACGCTGTAAGAGAGGAGAGTGAGGTGATGTATTACAGCTGTTGTAAGAGTTCAAGTTTACCCACAACCTGAAATGAGCTGTAATAACAAATGAAGTTAAAGTTAAATAATAAAGTAGTGACATTCAGTACATGCAAATTAACAGCTGGCTGCAGAGACCAAAACAAAAAATGGTAATTAAAAGGTGGAATTATACTTCTGTATCACGGTGTAGAGCGATCACACCATATGTGCCTCCAACGTATGAATTGATTTATAGTTCAGCATTGGATTTCGCTTGATGATAGCACCAACACAACACTAGATAAATGTGTCATATATTATCAGGCTGATGTCGTGCTTTAATTACATACGCCAAAGTGATTGTGTTTACATTCTTTCATTCACTTTGTGATATAAAGCGATGGGGGAAAGGTTGCTTTGTCTCAGAATAGGAGACTTTTGCTGTGTAATCATTAATAGGTGAAGTAATGGTGTATACATTCTCTCATTCACTGTGACAGAGAGCTGCAATCATCGGGGAGCCAATAGCTTTGCGGTGGAGACGGCTTTTCTTGATGTGTGATACAAAAAGGAGGCGATTATGGAGATTTTTTTCATTGTACTTTGCTTTTAACAATCTCCACCAGGACTGGACATTTGTAGGAGAAAACACAACCGCCTATAGTTGACCAATAACACTTTGGTTGGGCTCCATTTGGTATCGATGTAACCACCTTAGCCCGACATATAGTTACATTTTTTAAGACCTGCACATCAGCTAAAGCGGCTACGTAACCTTTTAACGCATAACTATAAATCCAGCTTTTGCCACAATAATCATCACACTTCAAATAATGATACTGGGCAGCAAATGACATCATCAGGAGGCAGATGATGACACAAGGCAGTCATATTCCTGGACTGCACTCCTAGCGTCTCTGATCATGGCAGAGTGAAGAAATGAAACATGATAAAGCGAGGAAAACAGGACAGCAGATGGGTTCTAATTGTTGTCTCAGCCTTTAGAATCAGGAGAGAAGCTGGTTGGCAGGTTTTCTGACTGTGCTAAAACACAGCCTGTTCCTGGACACCAATGAAACGGCTCATCTGGGGAACGGAGTACGTTCTTTATCTGGATTCCTCATTCGCATTCACCGTGATGTGAATTTACATGTAACAGCTTCAAGAAGCATGTGAACTGCTGGGTCCTCTGCTGACAACTAACACTGTTGCATTGCCTGCTTCAATGCAACTTTTATTCATTAATTCAACCATATAATCTGCTGACACCCTACCTGAGAACTGAGGCACATTTTTTACATAATGTTTGGGTCTTAATGCTGTGAAGTAACCCAACGTTGCATGCATCTTATATTCATAAAAGGCAATGAGTCACTCTCTTTGCTCCCGCCATCGCTCCATCTCTCTCTGCAGTAAAAACTGGGGGTGAAGATAAAGGAGGGCAGGCTGCTGGTTGGATGGCTAGTTTGCAGGCTGGGTCCCCGCTGACAGGTTGTGATAGGTGTCATCTATCACCTATGAAAAGGCCTGAGGGCTCACCACACCAATCACACTAGTGCCAGATGTTACAGCCGAAGCACTGCACACATCCCCACACA
>NTHP01000022.1:1578037-1641188 GCA_003416845.1 Oplegnathus fasciatus
TGTACCATACCAAAGGTACTATAGTGAAGTGTTTCGTGGAAACATGGCTATTGTGTTGCCGTACACTGTATGCAACAATAAATTGCAGTTCAAAACTAGCAAAGATATGCTTGAGATACAGTAATTTATAAACAGTATCACTTTTACATGGTTTGTTCACAACAGTACATCTTGGTCACGATAAACCTTTTTCAAAGCAGACATTTTGAAATGTCATGGTAGGAAAAGCACAGGTGTTACTAATAACACTAACAATGGCTCTGTTATATTCAAGTGTCCCAGTAAGTCATGACAGTGTGACAGTGAGCCAGCATGCACAATACCAGGACCCTGAAACTGAAGCAGCTAAATGGAATTCAGCCATCATTAATTCTATTATTTACACCTGTACTTTTCCTACTCGGACAGGTTACAATGTCACTTGTGAAAAACGTCTAGACTATTCCCAAAATCCCTCCCTATTTACTATATAGTACATTATATTTAACTCCCGTCATAATATCTGAGTGTCTGAATTCTGTGTGTGAAGTGTATGCCCTGTATAGTGCCCTTAAATATTCCCACAATGGAACAAAGTAGTACGCAAGGCATGAACACTACTTTCTGCTAAGAATCCCACAATGCAATGTGTCGCGAAAATGACCGTGGTGCGTCTCAACACCTGTTAGTGATGACACAAAATGGTGATGATCCATAAGTGTCCAAAATCTGAATTTACTACTCTCTATAGACTAAACTACTGAGAGTCTATTATATAGGGAGTAGTGACACAACACAGGTGTTCTCAGTTATTGAGACTGATTAGACCTCAGCTCAGGTTGTAGCTGGGCGGAGCAACGGTGGAATTATGTGAGGACAGCAAACTCCACAAAGCAATAAGAATGACAAAGGTGTAACTTCTCCGCCCTAACAGGTGCAGCCAATACATGCACACCCTCACAGTCCTCAGAAGAGGTCTAATGAGGCACAGCAAGTGAAAACACCTGTGCGGGTATACCAAGTAGGGCCTTTAATATTTAATAAATGTAAAATATCCTTATCAAATATCCTTATCAAAAATGTTAATATTACAGACTTATGTTAAAAAATGAATTCCCTGCACCACTCGACTGCTGGCAGCAGTGTAGCAGATGTCTTTAATCCTAAATTCTCACATTTTAGTAGCATATCGGAACAGAAACCAGACATTCATTGGACTGATCAAAATTATTCCATCCTTCAATGATCCAATTTTGTTAATTATAGGACCAGCCAGACCTTTCTACTGGTCTTCTGTTTAAATAAAAAGAGAGCAGATGCAAGATTGTCAAGCTCACTCACTTCACAGGTTCCTATGCTGCACTGCTGAACTAATATATTACTTGAATAGAAAGTGTTGGCACTCTTATCATCGACTTCTCTCTGCAACTAAATGTTTTTTTCAACTTCAGACAGTCAGCTCACTGCTTGTATTTTAAAATTCTAGGTAGTGTAGGATTTCTCAGCCTTTTCTGGCCAATGATCCCAGATACTAAAATTCTTATGAAATCAGAGACGTTCTGCACTTGATTATGACATGGATCAAATATACAGGCATTGTATTTTCATGCTACATGCCCCCTCTTTCTTCTTAAGAAAGAATACATGAAACAATGTCTCACAACCCTGTCTACACATCAAGTGACCCCCAAGTGGGGTCCTAAAAAATATGTCTGATGCCAACAATGATAGCACATTAAAATCTGTACGTTCTGCCAGGTCTAGCATTTAGTAAAACAATCTCTTGACTGCATCTTTGTGCTTTAATTGCTTGTGACTCATTGCCTGGAGGATTTAAACGTGTGAATATTCAGATATGTGCACATAATAAACTGGCCTTACAGTGTGTGTGTGCCACACATATCTGTAATTCTGTGTGGGTCTCCACACAGTGTCAGGGTTACTGCCCATGTATAATGCATACCTCAGCCCTCACAGCTGGCTCTGATAACACCCTCCAATGGCTTCATCTATCAGAGGTTGGGTAATGGCAGAGTTAGCCTGCAATGATAGTCAGTCTCTATTACCATTCACACTTTCTCCCCCTTGGACGAGAGGTGAAGAGGGCTCCAAACAGACTGAATGGAGGAAAAGACAAGGAAGGGCAGGTTTACGTGGCATTAACCCGCTCACCCTTTAAAGTCTGCTTTTGAAAGCTATGCATGATTTTAAATGTGCTAGGAAACAGAATACTAAACATAATGAATGTCATAAACTGAGGGGGTTAATAAACAAATCTGAATGACAGATGCATGCAGAATCAAGTGTTTTAGTCCACTACAGCTCTATTTTATCTATTTTATGTGGCATAAGAGACACAAGATGGAGCTCATTACCATATGACACTACAGCTTTAATGTGGCTTGGTTAATTAGAACACATTATCATAGCATTATAAATCTGATGTTTAAGGAAGTAATTTATGCAAAAAGAAAGCTACTAACAATAACACTGGAGGACAGCATGTGCCTAAAATGTCTTCCACTAAGGATCACTTTGATTCTAAGGATATTTAAGCCAATATCAGATTTTGGAAATTGATCAATTTTATGAATGACATTCTGCTGTAGTGGCTCAAGAGAGAACTGATGAAGATATGTTAGTGTCTAAGGACTCGTAAACCACTGTATCTGCAGTGATGGAAAGTAACTAAGTACATTTACTTAAAAGTACTCTATGGAGTTTTTAACCGGTTATGAAACAGTCTCAATTTAATACTGATGTCTTTATATGACCTACATAACTAAACGAGACCAACAGCGAGAAGATTGGCTATTTCTATTAGTTTCTAATAGTTATTCTTAATGCTTCCCACCGGGTCGTATTTTTCCACGAAATCAGACAAAACGGCGCTGGGGTATGCTCTGGCTGAATTAGAGCTGCTTCACCGCCAACTGAAGGTCCATCTCTGGAGCTGCCGCCCGCTCTCCTCCCGGCGAAGTAGTCTCCATGTGGCGGGGAGTGAAGATGACGGAACATGTAACCTAGCATTAGGTGAAACACTACCGCCTTTGTCCACAGGGACCGCCAAAATCAACACAAAATGAAAAGTTCCATTGAGCTGCCTTAAGTAATTTGTTGCACTTGTACTTTACTTGAGTAATTCATGACACTTTCTACTTCTACTATACTACAATTTCAGAGGGAAATATTGTACTTTTTACTCCTCTACATTCTTATCTAACAGCTACAGTTACTATTTACTTTACAAATTAAGATTTTATGTATTTATGTAAAACATATGAAGAACTTCTAAAATGTGATGCATTGTAAAAGATTAAACTACCCAACAGTATATAAAATTTGAGTTTAACTTGTCGCTTCCAAGTCAATTATCAGAAAATGAATTGGCAACTGTTTTGATAACTGATTAGACTGTCAAGACTGTTGGTTGGACAAAAAAAGACATTCAAGGATGTCACTGGGTAATTGTGATGGCCATTCCTCACCATTTTCTTATGTTATACAAACAAAACAATTCATGGATTGATCAAGAAAATAATGACCAGATTATTCCACAATGAAAATAATCGTTGGTTGCATCCCTACATAAAAAATTTGCTCCACCTCCAACTCTTCTTACACATTAATGATTAATGAGAGTAATAATAATCTAATTTAAGTATTATTTGCAGTGCAGGACTTGTACTTGTAATATAGTATTTTTACAGCGTGGTATTGGTACTTTTACTGAAGTTACGGATCTGAATACTTCCTCCACCACTGACTATATGCATGTTTAAATACCACAAGGGTTAAGTGGGAACATATGATTGTGTTGTGATTTGGGGCGAACTGACCCTTTACGGTTTAGTGAAGTGAAGAGTTTAGAGGGCATCAAACTAGAGCGGTGACCTCTAAGTATGCAGCCTATAATATTATTCACAGCCTCTTTCCGAATGTTTCTCCAGCCACAAGGGAAATTTAAAAAGTATCTGGCCAGACATCGACAAAGTCTTTGAGCAAAATGTCCTGCTTTGAATGTCTCAACAGATTTCATGTGGCAATGATAACAAAATAATAAGTCCTCACCGGGTGTTTGTTTTCCTTTTACTTTTGAATCCTATCAAAGCAGCACTTTCCCTGAATAATGATCAGATTTTAATTCCCAAAGACGCAAAACAAATCCAAACAAAATTCAGAACGAGAATAACTGCTTGTCATAATGTCATAAGATGTATCTCAGTTAACCACTGAATAGGCAAATATATTTACACAGAGAAACTGGTGTAGCAGGAAACTGTCGAAACTGTCCAGTCAGAGCAGAGTATGTAAATTAGGTGCTCAGCGCTACACACACACACACACACACACACACACACAGAGCTTCAGCTTCACGAGAGGCCAGAGACTGCCTACTACTTTGTATGTGCACGACACTAGCACTGCATGAAAACTCATAGCCCTTCATTCATTTCAATGGGCCCACTGCTGTGGGGTTGATGCTGTGTGGGTGCCAATGCTGAAGGCTTCAGTGCCAAAAACTTGGGCCTGGCTCAACTTGAGACAATGCATTGCAATGTCCTCCAGCAAAATACCGAATTATCAATCGAATAGGTGCAGAGTCCTGGTAGAACACTTTGTAACATGAACAACATAATTCTATTGTTTATCTTGCAATTGATTGGAGTAAAATGGAGGATAAAGGATTGATGATTATCACAATGATAACTTTCCAGAGTTGTAAAATCCTGTCTTCTAATATTATAAACCACTGTGCAGTGTTTTGGCATCTGATCTGATCCTTCAAACAAATGGATCTAAAAGTTAAAGGAGGACTTCAGCGATTAAGATGGTTGCTTCCATACAGTTGGGGGACTCACATGAGTCACATTTCCCCGTAATGTGTCTTTCATTAGCCCCTCCTTGCCTGGTAAACACCCATGTCTTCAAAACTCCACACCTCCAGTTTGTTAAGCAGGCTTTCTGTTATAAATTTGACATAATCAGGGGGTACTTTCTCAGACTTGACAAAGCCCCTCCAGGAGACAGAAGACATGATGCATGGTCACAATAACTATGACCAGTAAACTGAACTTGATGTGTTACATTGGTGGAGAGCCACTTTAAACTGGCCCTTCAGTACAGTATTTCATTTTTTTCCCCTAACTTTAGTATTGTAGAGCTGAAACAATGAGACGATTATTTTAATTAAAAAACATTCTCAGCTTGACGCTTCTCCACTGTGAGGATTTGCTGGTTTTCTTTGTTTTATATCATTGTAAATTAACATCTTTTCTGTTGGTCTGACAAAACGAAAAAAAAACATTTGAAGACATCTCTTTGGGCTCTGAAAAACTGTGATGGACATTTTGTAACTACTTTTATAGACTAAACAATTGATCATCAATTGAAAAAACAATCAAAAGATGAATCGACAATTAAAATGATTGTTAGTTGCAGCCAAAGTAGATTTCTAAGGTTTACGGACGTTTGATTTTCACCCTAGAGAAAAGTTAAGTTGGTCACAGCAAAAAACAAATTAAAGGGAGCCTTATGACAAAATGTTATGGGTTTATGAAAAAAATGGGCCGAGCTGTAAGCAATGATTACTACTTTTTTCAAACTGCAATCAAAGATTTATATGACTGCACTGCTGATGTTGGATTTATCTAAAATGGTAACTAACATGGATATTACATTGGGGAAAGGGTCTTCATACCAGGGTGTACTCGGAAGTTATCTAATGTATACACACAGCATCTGCATTACTTGAGCATCCATCACAGCTCTTCAAAAGCCCAATGTGTCATTACAATGTCTGGTTGAGTAAAAGCAATAACACAAATCAAAGCTAGGACACTGAGTGACGCCCTTTATCTGGCCCCCCCTCCTTGGGATGCATTGATAAAGGGCATGGGCGGCATAAATTTAGTGCTAAATGGCCAACTGTCATGTAGAAGGTGAAGGATCACATCACGTCGCAGGCATGAGCAGATGCCTGTGAAGGTCTAATGACGGTGACCGTGTCATCTGTGTGTGTGTCTATATGCACATGCATGATGCGTGCATGTGCCACAGACGTCTCAGGCATACAGCCCACGCATACACCCACACAAACCACACACCAGACTATGAAAGAACGCCCACAACATAAAACCTTTAGCATACATATGAGTCCATTTTGTCCATTGATTTCACAGACCTCCAAATTAGTCATTCTCATGTAGAAAAGAGAACAAAAGGGGAAAGTAGAGCAGACCGGATTGGCGATGAAAATCTCGTTTGTCATTTAGGAGAAATGTGAAGGGCTGGTGATGTAAGCCAGATGTGATGATGTAATGCATCTGTAGATCCATCTGAGGTAATTCAATGAAACTTAGCTCACCATCAAGGTAACACACACACACAAACACATCAAGCCTATTAGCAGTATTAGCACGGACAGTGCAACGTGGCGTGGGGACAACGTGTGAATATGTGTGTGTGGGAGGTGGGTAGACTGGGGAGGGTGGCATTTGTTTGCCCTAATTTGTGTAATGCACGGTGACAATAAAAAGGGACTGAGAGCATTAATACACCATCCATCATCAAGCTAACTGTTGAGTGGTTCAGACCTCAGATGGACCAGACCCGCTTCCTAATGTGAACCAGACCTCGTGCATCCAAGCAGTTGGTGCATCAGCTGTCTCTGACTCAAACTGAAGACAAAAACAGCTGTTTTATTGTCCATTTGGGTGTTTGGGAGACGCTGTAAGTTTTGGGGAAGTTTCTAAACTCACGACAACATATATCATTGTGGTTACAAGCATGTACCACCAGAGAAAAAGTCTTTATTCACCTGTTCCAGCTCTTGCGCTCCTTGTTGTAAAAGCTGTGGAAATATATTTCAGAATGAGAAAATATCTTCAATCCAATAAATCACTAAGCAGACAAAGCCGGCAGAGGAGGCTGCAGCATTCTGCAAATCATGGCTCGAGGCTTTAGCATATGAGATCATTTGATACAACTTTGTACATAAACAGAGCAGCAGCTTCAGCAAAACAAACTGTTTAACCTTGCTGTGAATAGATTTGCATCCATTACAGTCAGACACAGTATTGTGTAAGGAGGACAAAGAAAAAGACGGCTTTCTATTTTTTTTTTTCCCCACAAGGAGGCAAGTCACATCAGTATCTTGGAGGATAAGCAAATTCATTAACGGCTTCTGGCAGCACAGAAGACAGGATTAACAATCCCTTTATGCTGAAATGTAATTGAAAATATGGCCTGTCTCATTTTTCACACAAATGTGATTGGATATGCTCCTGTTGTGTTGAGGTTAGCTGCAGTTAAGCCATAATTCGATTTTCAAACTACCACAGACACCGAGCGTTACAGTCACCCAGTTAAGATAATGTCAAGTGATATCATTAGGATAAATTGGTGAACGATTCCACTGTAGGAAAAGCTATTCATTTTTTTCTAATGAAAAGATGAGCGGACGGCTTTTCAATATTCTCAATTAAATCCACAGTTTGGCTGTATGTATTGCAGTCTGTAGCCAGACAAATAAAACAAGAATTAATGCAGGAATTAAACAAACACTGTATTTTTATTAACATGTGCACCCCTCACAGCTAAATGTGATCAACTGCACAGTGACAAGTGCGACTGTAACCATAAATAATAACATCACAAAAAGAGCAAATCACTGGCAATAAACACAAATAAATCACATATTAGGGAAACATATTCTGTCATGGAGGGCACATTGCACATATGGAATGAACTCTTGACTAGGATCAAGACACCTGTGATATTTTTCACTCAGCTGCCTCAACAGGTTATGAATCGGCCGGGCACATATTTTAGCCTAACATGCTTCCATCCTTCTGCGATGAAACTGCAAGAAAACTAATCATGACGGACAGCTGTCCCCGTCAGTGAGGAGCACTGGGCAAAATATGCTAAGCAACAGCATCCAATCCTAATCAATGTGACATTCAGGTACAGCTACTCTCAGCTATCCTGTTAGCAAACAAAGGTCACTCTAAGGACATGTGAAATGTAATGTATGACACGCCAGGCGTATTTTATTATTTGATGAGAAATGCTCTAGAAATCAATAGTGTGTCTGGGACCATGGTGCTATTAAAGCACCCTGAAACTCCACCTGGCATTTCAGAATGAGATTGTATGCTAACCAGGAAAATGCAAGCCCAAAGGCACATTCCATTGAAAAATCCAATTTTCCATCTTTCTGCTTGGTTATAAGGCATCTAGACTGTAAATTGGTGAGAAAATATTTAAAAATAAATGTATATTCCCATCTAAGTTCATTTGTTTGTCAAAGTTGATGTTCAGGAGTGGCTGCACACCCTAAATTGCATTATCTTGCATGATTAACCTAGTGAATCTGTATTGGTTCTTGTGGTGATGGAATACCCGTGCATATTTAAATAAACTGGTGAAGTGGTAGAACCAAACAGCTCCATACAAGCCTGAAGAATGGACATGTATCCCATTGCTGTTCACACCATGTAACATCTGGTCACATGTGGTCCTCCAGACCACATCAAGAGAGCGTATCCAGCCACGGTTAATGTGGCAGTTTCTGTACTTTGCTGTACAACACATGTTAAAGGGATAGTTCGGCTTTTTTTAAGTGGGGTTGTATGAGGTACTTAGCAATAGTCAGTGTCTTACCTACAGTAGATGGTGGTCAGCGTGCTCCCAGTTTGGAGAATCAGACCGGAGTACCAGCATGGAAGCTAAGCAATGTACTGCTGTGGACAGCAGTAAAACATATTTTAGCCACCTAAAAAAAGACCCACCTAAAAAAATCGATATCAGTGTAAGTGTACGCTATATTTAGAACATTTTCACCGCTTTACCTTGCCGTCAGACAGCCATTTCCTTTGGGACTACATTTTCTCAACCACAGAACTGCCGTATTCCTACACATGCTGCGCACTGTATCACGCCGCAGATCAGCTGTTTGGGGCAGAGTGCAGAGTGCAGAGGGCAAGTGCCGTTGCAAGATCAGACTGAAATCAAACTTCCCTTTTCTGAAGATTTCAAAGATGGTGCGTGCTTGTGTTTTTCCAGGCTGTTCAAGCAAATCCATGTCCTGGTCACCTTATAGATTTCACTGTGTTCCGTTGAGTGATATTGGCCTTAGACAGCTGTGGCTAGTTGCACTGAATATCGACATCAACACTCCACCCGCTGCATTGAGACAACTCCATAAACCGCTGACCCAAACAGCTAATCTGCGGCTACAGTGCACATGCGTAGGAATATGATTCTACGGTAGTTCTACGGTTAAGAAAATGTAGTGCCAAAGGAAAGGACTGTCTGACGACAAGGTAAAGTGGTGAAAATCTTCCAAATATAGCGTACACTTAAACTTTTTTAGATGGGTCTTTTTTTAGGTGGCTAAAATATGTTTTTGCTGCTGGCCCCGTCCACAGCAGTACATTGCTTAGCTTACGTGCCGGTACTCCGGTCTGATTCTCCAAACTGGGAGCGCACCGACCACCATCTACTGTAGGTAATACACTGACCATTAACAAGTACTTCATACAACCCCACTTCAAAAAAGCTGAACTATCCCTTTAACACAAAAATGGATTACTGATTTATTATTTAACAAGTAATTGCACGGATAAATTCTTTAAAGCAACAAATTCACACAATTTCTGGGACTGGCATTCTGGGAAATGTAGGAAATCACTCACTGAAGAAGAGAAAGACAAGGCCGGCTAACAGGAAGTGGATATTTCAAGAAAGAAATTTCTCATTTTTCAAGCAAAAGACAGTAAAACAATGCCAAATACTCTCTGAATCCAGCCTCTCAGATGAGGGGTCAGCTTCTTTTCTTTGTCATATATCATTGTAAACTAAATATTTTTGGGTTTTTGGACTTTTGGTCAAACAAAACAAGACATTTGAAGATGTCACCTTCAGCTCTGTTGTGATGGGCATTTTTTGACGTTTCATAATGATTAATCAATTAATCTAAAAAATGATAATCAGATTAATCAATAATGAAAATAATCACTAGCAGTACAGCATATTTTTGAATAAATTCTACATGTGGTAGAATTGAAATATGTGTGTCATCTACTGCAGTTAGGTGCAGCTTCTTGCACTTATCATATGTATACTGTATGTACTATAATCTATAGTATACAGTAGTGTAACAGAGTACCATATTACTTTAAGTCACAATTTATCATTTACATTAATTTACAAATCAAATCACTTCAGTCAATTGAATAACTGTATTTTTCATTTTAGCATTAAAGTTTACTCTTGACCTTGGAAACAGTGTTTGACAACATAATTTTGTTTCTATAATTTTATGAATTTCTGATTTCTGGTTCAAACAGGATGTTGGTTCAGGACATTACACAGCTTGAAACTATTCAAAAATGGGTGAGATGAACCATAACAAACATTAAAAGTAACTCAGAAGTGCTGGATGAGAGTATGTGTTATGTTATAGAGGACCATTCACTTCCTCCAATGACTACCATCCTGTTATTGGTGTATTGGCGTGGAGAAACAGCTATTTTTCTTTCATTGTGACTTATGACACTAATACAAATTTGCCACAAGTGGCTATCCACCACACAGGAGAGGTGGCATAGACCTCTATAATGACACATGGAGAAAATAATAACTCCATTTTCAGGATTGTTATGATCGATATTCAATCCATTGAGCAGAGGGAGCCTTCAGGATGGAGGAGGCAGGTTGTCTGGTTATCTCAGAAACACAAGGCTTAGGCCATTCTTTCTGCAGGTGGCCTGAGAGCCGCCTGATTGGCAGCCACTGATGGAGCACGCCATGATAAGACCCCGGCATCGGTGGCTGACGCACCGCCTCCCACTGACCCTCCATTGTTTCCGCCATCAAGGCTGGCACAGTGCTGATCCTCTGATAAGGACAAGAACTTTACTGCTGTTTTTCTCACTGAGTGCACAAAAAGAAAACAAAAAAATACAGCGGAGAAGAGGCACCCAAATAGGGGGGGAGGAGTAGCTGAGGCAAAACCGCTTGTGTCTGTATTTATTGGCTCATGAATCAATATGGCTTTTCTTATACAAAAAGGCCCGACTGTCATGGAGAGCGAGTATCTATCACTTCCACCTGGAGCTGGGGTGCAGTGGCAAGGTCGCTGCTGATAGCCTCGCATTGGTTTGTGAGGGGGGGACTGAATGAAGGGGATGACAGCCAAGCAATATGAGGAATATAACTCATATAACTCATCTTATACACGACCAATGGCAATGGCCCTGATTATAAGAGGTGATTTACTGTATCCCTAGCTCAGGGCTCATAAACATCCAGGCATACGACACTGCATATGGTCCCTGTTTTATGTTGATTTTTTGCACCATTAGGTCTATTTGCTGACCTGCAGATCTAACGTGTGGTAATAAAACATGGCGTCCGTGGTTTATTAAGCATACAACGCAGTTTTTAACAACATGCTCTGAATAAACTGTATGCGAGGATTAGTAAAGGATTCTTAACTCAATTGTAGAGCCAAAGCTGCATCAAATTCAGCACAGAGGCACTTTAATCTCTCTCTTTTTTTTTAAGAAAACAAAGAGGATGAATCATTTTTTATTCTTGTAGCAGTCCTACTGGGGCCTAAATGTCCAGGTCTATGACTTCAAATGTAAGTCATGACCTAAGGTTTGGAGTATTTCCTGGTTTATGGTTATGCCCTGCTTTGGAGGACTGTTCAGACAATATACTGTAGTACAAAACCACATGAAATAAATGTGAAAC
This sequence comes from Oplegnathus fasciatus, assembly GCA_003416845.1. NCBI lineage: Eukaryota > Metazoa > Chordata > Actinopteri > Centrarchiformes > Oplegnathidae > Oplegnathus > Oplegnathus fasciatus. The sequence goes on from NTHP01000022.1 coordinate 1,589,783, forward strand.
AAGTTTAGGACTCTCATGAACTTCATTGATTGATCAATCAAAACAGATTTTTTTTCTTGTACAGTATTTACCTGATCAGCATCCAAATGCGTCTTTGTTTACATTCCGTACATTCTGTTTAGGTCTACAAAAACTTTTAAAACAATCTTTAGATTAATAAGTATTTAATGCTGTGAAAATTACTGCCATGCAAAACTGGGGAATAAACCAGACAGCTTAATTCAACAGCTTAATTTTTGCTGAATGAGGTTTCACACCTGCCACAGAACCAACTGAATGAATAATAAATTCACAATTAAACATAAATGTGATGGTGACATTAAGCAGCTAATGTCCTGTAATGACATTAGCTCCTGAAGGTCACCTTATCATTGTTGTAGAGCACAATAAAAGTGTCTGTGTGTCAAACACTGGAATGGTTTTATCTGCAGAAACAATCCAGCAACTCTTGTAGTATAAAGAACAACTTTATTGTGAGAACAAAGTGTTCGTGGCTTTGAGGCGATAAGCCGAAACGCGTTCTTTATACTTCTTTTCTTGAAAGTAGGTGAAAGAAGTCCCTGCACTGGGAAATAAAACAATGACAGGAAAAGAAAAGAAAACTCCTTGTTATCACAGCATCATTGCCAATAAAAAGCAATGCCCTAAATCCGTTTTCAGAGTATAGTACATATATTCAGGTATGCAGCATTTCTATAAAGTGACCTATTTATTGAATTACCTGCTATGTTCTGACTTCTGTAGATACCCTATTTAAATTCCCTGACTTTGCTTTCTGGAATAGACCTCAGGGAATTCTGTGACATCCCGGAAATTCCACTGGGAATGTTGTACGATGACAAAAAACTGTGGGAAAAGAAGCAAGGACCAGCACAGAGCTTTATATTGCCACAAAATATCACTGAGCTGTTTCCAACACACATCCCACTTATATTAATGAGGGGAAAAAACAATTAACCATGAGCAATGAACCTGGGAAGACACTGTACGTACGTACATGTTAATCCTGTAGGTAGTGGAGCTGCTCAAACTGCAACATAGCCAAGCAAGACATCCCAGAAATCCATCCGATCGTCCGGCAGTGTGATCGTTCATTGTGCGTTTTAAAGCCTCTCAAACTGAGCGTCATCAACCAATCTGGTAGAAATTCGGCCCAATTCTAAAAAAAGTCAGGAGCGACCAATTCAGGGTTAAAAATTGGGCTTAATCTGTGCAAAAGTACCAAGTGTACCAAGCAAGGGATCTTATCATGTGAAAAAATGAATTTATCCAAGTAAGAAAAACTGAGGTGTGCTGTAGGATACTGTACTCATATTCTCATATTCTGCTTGTAAGACTTCACTCGAGTTCATCAAAGAGGGAGAGAACAGACAACACCCCTTCTACAGTATTTTCATTCTTTTGGAGGTGTGTTATCAGATCAGGTCAATGCCGGTGTAGTACCTCCACCTCCCAGACACTTCCCTCCCTCAGACTTTAATTAACTGTCAAGGCCGATCTGGAGGAGAGGTCCCATGTCAGAGTGTCAGGATGGTTAATTAAGAACCTTAAAGGTGTTTGAAGGGAACAAAGACCAATCCACCCTGGCAACAACGGCGACATGCGGAAACACTGCCTCTGATTAACTTCAATTAACTAAGCTCTGGAAGATAACCCTGTTTTTTTTTATGCTAATGCGCTCCCTAGGCTGATGGAGCTCCATCTCTCCCTTTTCTTTCTGCGATAGGATTGCAGTCGATCAGGAGAGAGGAGAGGAAATCAAACGGATGGCTGATGTTTGTTTCTCTTCCTCTGTGCATCGGGGAAATGAAGCCTCAGCCTTTGATGGCGTCGGTAATATTATTATATACATATCTGTCAGTGATATCGCTTAATTACACAGCTGTGGACATGAGACGCTATCATCTGTATTTTGTTGCGCCTGCCAGGCAGCTATTATCTTACTGGACATCAATGAGGTAGGATATTATTCAAAGGACTTCATATTTCTGCTCTCCACACACACTCTCCATTTCCTTTTATATTTCTTATTTTCAGCCGTTCTCTTTTTTCTATTGTAAGACTGTATTTTTTTCAGTGCTATCATGTTCTATTAAAGTGCTTGTTTACGATTTCTTTTTCTGCTTCTCCCACTGCGTCTGACTCTTTTCACTCCTTGTTCCCTCTTTCCACCTCAATCACACTTTTCTCTGTGTGTTTGAGCACCGCAGTAATGAAAAAGAGAGCGTGTGTGAGTGAGTGAGTGAGTGAGTGAGTGAGTGTGTTTGTGGGTCCTTAACAGTGGTGAAACAAGTAAGAAGGCACCGTCTCATCCTGCTTGCCTGATTGCAGGCTGCTGTGACACAGTGAGACGGGACGGTTCAGTGCCAGCCCTCCTGACCCCACCCCAGAGACCACCTCCAGCCAATCAACACTCTCATCAACCGTTGGGAGAGACAATCAAAGGGAACAGCACCACAGGTAAACATGAAGAGGCAGAGGGAAAAGGCGTGGAGGGAGACAGCAAGAAATTAAGTATTTGGAGGAGAGTAAGAATAGAGAGGTAATCAAAAAAGGAGAAAATGAGGGACTGGGAGAGAATCTCATTATTGTGCAAGTATGCATCTAACTAGGGGGTCAATTGAAAATCAAGGAGGAAAATCAAAACAAACCAGACAAAAAGCTCACTCGTTAACTGCCATCACATGCTAGCAGATGGCTTTGCACTATTGGAAAATGAAACCAATCTAATCCCCATTTTAAGATCCTCGTCACCCTCCCATTCATGGAGTACCGCGGCCAAGGAAAACCAGCTGGATATTGCTGTATTAGTCTCCTCCGCCATGGCAACCCAAAGTAATCAACTCCATATCTTCTAACCTTCCCGCTCATCCACCCACTCCTCCCACCCGGCACCATCACACACCGCTTCCCCTGCCTGGTAACCCCACAGATAGGTCTCCTCCATGGCAACCCATGGCAACCCACAGCAATCTAATTTATATCTAATGATACCCACCCTCCAAGCCGGCCTACCCACTCATGAAAATGAGATTTGAAATTAAATGAATAACAGGCAGGTGGACCGTGGATGCAGATTCTGCCATATTGCGTGCAGAGATTGTTTAGACATTATTACTGACTTTGAGAACGTCTCAATAAAAATCTCTTTTAGGACGTCTTAAAAAAAATCTTCTCTTTTTTGTCATCATACTCTGTGCAACTATCAGAATTACTGATAGTTTGGCAACTTCAGCCTAGGAAACAATACTGACCAGGCACTGCTGCACAGATGAAAACAGAGTCCCCATGGATACAGTTGTTGCGCATTACTTCGCTGAACAATTTTACACAACAAAACTTGATAAATTCCAGCACTTCTGTAACAAGGCAGCTGGGATAGTCTGTATCTGCAATGTCACACATCCACATTTCCACCAGACTTGCCTCCAAATCCTGGCTCCACTGGTAGCCTGTTAAAAATAAATGTGTTCCAAATCAAATGTGTATTGCTTGTATTTTATAGTTTGTGTTACTCAACTAAAGTTTAATCGGCTACTGTTGCCATAATTTCAGCCAAGAAGTTTCCTTTGGCTTCTCCAGCACAATGGCTTGATCGGCAACAACTTGTCACTGGACATCCAACATGTTTGAAACCGTTTGGCACAAGAACGTCAGGATGATTATGAGAATGACTGGCAATTGTCTCTTTATTAGTGTCGAGGCTATGGTCAATAAGATAAAATGTGCTTGCGTGTGTGATGAAGCAGTGACGGCTAAAAGAAATTGAAGGCTGGCTGGAAGTGGGTCATCTCTGACTTAACTCGAGTTGGCATCGGCAGCTAGCTCAAGCACAGGCCCCACGAGTGGCCAGCCCAAACGGTGTTCATCAAAGACGTTCAAGTTTTGTTCTTTGTGGTCGGTCCAAAATAGACAAACAATGTATTTTGTTGTCTAATTTGGAGGACTTGTTGGAAAGCACCGTGTAAATTTACTTTGCCTCTGAGAGCAAGTCCATTATTCGCCCCAATTCCACTGACATGAATTGATTGATTGTTAGAAATTTTGCTGTCATAAATGTAAGTGTGACAATGATGTTGCGTTAAAAAAAGCTGAGTCAGGTTCGACTGGTTTAACTGACAGCAACCCCTCTGTGCCAACGCTGGTGTCACTGAAATGAATGAAGAGGCTCCAGTTTTTAATGCAACACTTTTGACTTTCTAAACGCAGCCTTAACCATCTGCAATGAGAGTGGAACAGTACTTTTAGTCCAACCATATTTTCCATTGCTGTGGAAAAGGGAGTACAATACAAACTCACTAAGTCTTATACAACTTTAAGAGGATCATTTGAAGCCCATCTTTCAAAGTTATTTCTAAAGTACCATTCATACTAAATAATGGTGCATATTTCCTGTGTACCCTCCAGAGGACAATGCACTTATTATTTGCAGTCTCTTACATCTAATAACTCCAAGTGACAGTATCCCTGTTATAGACCTTCACAACATGGCCTCCCATCCATAAACATAAAGGGCAATCCAATGACATTTCCATTGTAGACGAGTGTTATTTCTCCAAGGACTTCAAAATAATACGATCCCCTCTTAAATTAAATCTAACGTTTCTTTGTGTCACTTCTGCCAGAACAGAAAGAGGAGGGGTATCCTCGAAAGCAACAAGGTCTGGTGAAATGATGGCCCAGCTCCATCTGGTCGCTATCTCAGGTTAAGCCCCAGACTCCTGATAACAGAGCTAATTGAAGGGTAGTTTGTGAGAGAGAGGAGACAGATCTGATGGCTCGGAAATGAAGTGACAGATATGTGCATCTGTAATGTGGCTAATGTGAAATGTTTTTAAGGAAAATTGGATCACTTTAAAAATGGCAAGGTGAAACGGAGTTGTCTATTTTTTTTCTCACATGGAAGGAGATGAAGAAGGGTTGACAGAATCATTCTTTACATTGATTTCAGAGGACATGGAAAAGGAATGGCTTCTATCAGTGGTACTAAGGGCGAACAAAGACTTTTCAGCTGTGGTGCCTACGACCAGAGATAAATGTTTGACTGAAGGCTATTCTCCCAGCTGTGGCATCCTAATGATCTGCAGCCGTCACACTCCCATATCTCTTGTGGTACATGAGGCCCTGTGACATACTCGACGCTCTGGTCCATCGGTCAGAGCACAGCCACATGTTGTGGGTCCACCATTTTTCTGCGGGTCACAATTATGGCACCCCACAAAAAAAATCAAACCCATTTTGTGGTGCTTTTGCAAGCAGCTCTGCACAACACATTGATCATACAACAGCTCAGACTCAGTAATGACGACGGATTGTTGGGGCTTCGGACTGGGTGAGATACCATCAACATTAATATTGCAATTTATCGAACCAAAGAGGATTAATTATGTTTATCTTTTAATCCTCAAATGGAGCTGTGTGCATGCCCCCAAATAAGCAGGAGCAATACTCCTGGGCTTCCAGTTCTGTCAATAGCAAGAAGGGTTAGCTCTCTGTCAAACAGTATAGAGTAAAATTAGCTCCTAATGTCATGGCTTTCTAACTATGAACACCCTTGCCCTCCCTTAGCTCTATAAATGAGCAGCAAGCCACTGCTGCCGAGCTAACTAGCAGGAGAGTGAACCTCCATTAGACTCGCAATTACTGCCACCCCCATTAAAAAGAAGAAAAAATGGTCCCTGACTCAACCGCAGAAATCAAATGAAATACAAATATGAGCTTTAGCGGTAACCTTCGGCCTCAGCATCCTTATTAGCTGTGTGCTGTCCTCTCTCTCTCTCTCTCTCTGCATAATATCACTTGAGCCAGCAACCAAACGATACCAGTCATTAAAAACATATCCATCTCAATTAGGCAGTGCATTAAGACTATCCCACGTGAGGAATTTTGCCCAGCTACGTCTCTATTCAGACTTATGACAAAACCTGGCACAGTAAGGTAATGATCCACACACACTCCACAGATGGTAAATGGGCACGCACTACCACTGATTGCCTAATTAAAAAGAATTCCAACATAACATCCATATTATTTTCCATTATTTTGCTTCCATGCAGCTAAGCATGCACAACGGCACCTATACAATCATAACAATCCACTGGCTTGATTCTGTAGCAGTGAAAGGAAAAGGATTTTTGCAGTCTTGCTTGCATTGACAGGCTGTTTTTACTGTACTAGCACTCTCCCAGCAGTGTGCAAAGACAACTCCGGCTACAAACTTTAGAGTAACTTCCCGGCATATCAAGGTTAACTTCAGTGCGTGTCTGCCCAGCTTCTCTCTGGCTACCCGCTCCCATTGATTTTGATTAGCCACTGTCCCCCCAGTTGGCTACAGGGGAACGTTGGTAATGACAGCCCCTCAGATGTCTTCATGTCAGCGGCAGAGCCATCCGTCAGCCTGCAGTGCTGTGCAAAAGTGGCTGACGTGCCACCTCTGTGTCTGATGGATGGAGCCTGTCTCTGTATTGCCAACCTCTTTTATCTGCTGAGGCAGGCCAATCCCTCTGGATCCGCCTATAATCAGCTAGACCTCTTCTGATCTTCGACGCGAGCCCCAACCCCACATCTATTCATGCTTAATGTCAGATAAGAAATTGTTTGTGTAATATATAGCCTGTGTAAGTGGAGCTCTTTTGAAAAATTACGGGTCTTCAACCAGATTGAGTGTATTTTTCTCCCATTTTTGATAGCTTTTTGATTGATTCGATTGCTTATTTAACCTTGATAGAGACGGCACAGCGATAGTGAGCTAGAAGAGACTAAAAATAGACTTGCTACTGTTGGTGACCAGTATGACATATAGTAGCACGAGGAGGAGGTGAAGGGAGTATGTGGGAGATATGAGATTGTAGGTGCTTTTGTGTCCAAATCCTCATGAGGAGCAACATGACCTCAAAACACTCCTCATCCAAGACCGCGCATTATTTATCAGAAATACACACTTTGCTTAACATGTTTCACCATCTACTACCAAGCATTTATACACACTGAGATGCTACCTCCCCTATTGTGTTTCTGATTACCTTTGCTTGATTCTCCTGTGATAACATGGTGTGGTCATATATCTGGAGACACTGCAAGCTCTTAGAAGTGGGAATGGAGAGCAGGGCATGCTTCTCCCTGCAGGACCTTATCTAATTTTAGATCCAGCAGGCCTTTGCTGATCTAAACCTCCAGCACCTTTAGGGAACAGTAGGAGACTTCTGCTGGCAGCATTTTCCAGTGCCTCTGGCTGAATGGGCCATAACTACCACTGGTGATACTGGAATTAAGTACCCACATGTGAATATAACTCAAGTTGGAGGTAGTCCACACCAACAGAAAATCCTAATTTTTTCTTCATTGTCTTCTCTTTAATATTCATTCATGTTGTTTATATCTATGCTAGCACCATGGCTCTTGGGATGGCATTGTCGGTCTGTCTGCAGGTCTATATCTTTGGTCCAGACTGAAATATCTCAGCAACTGTTGGATTCTAGACAGATATCCATGGTCCCCAGTAGATTAATGAGTGCGACTTCTGTTGATCGCCTGACTTTCCAACAGCGCCACCAGCTGGTCAAAGTCTTTACTTATACAGTGAACATACATGTCCCCCTCTGGATGAATTATAAAAACTTTGGTAACCATCATCAGGTCAACTCTTTTGCAAGTATTTGGTCATAAACCAAACTACTGACATTTCCATCAGTTTAAGCTGTACTTTGTGTTACGTGTTGATTAGCAAATTTTAGCTTTCTAAAATAGTAAAACAAGCATGTTCACGTCGTCATCGTGAGCATGTTAGTATGCCAACATTAGCATTTAGTTCAAAGCACCACTGTCCATAAGTACAGCCTCTCATAGCTGCTTGCATAGCTGTAGACTCTTGGTCTTGTTTTAGTTTGGACTGTGTTGGTTATTTGACTTAGAGCCACAGGGACAAAATCTTCAAACTGCACAAGGAATGACACTGTATGCATATCATTATCCACAGTGTATCCATAAAAATCAATCTCACTGAGCTATCTGCAGACATGTCGCTTCCAGCTAGAATGTCCACACATAGTGCCAGATGAAATGTCAAGGGTAAGGTTTGGCACGACAGCGAGTGCGATGGTTCTATGGGAATATGAGCTCCTCTTCTCAGAAAACGGTCTAATTTATCCCCTCGATAGCTCTTGAACTCTTAATGACTTTTCCTCAGCTCCAGTTCATGGCCCTTCGTGGCTGTGTGAGCCTGTCTGTGGCTTTCTGTAGTCTAATAAAACCTTAAGTGAGCAAAAATGTCTTTCATAAAATGTGTCGGTTCAACAGCTTTATCATCCTGGCTGTAGCAAATGTCAAATGGGAGAGTTTCATTGGCACTCTATCAAAGTCTCTCATAAAATGGCCAATAAAACTTTACATGGTCCATAAAATCATCTATTTATTACGAATGTAGTTACACTAGTCAAATGTGTGTTGCTTTCTTAAAACCCTTCATGAATTACTGAGCGATACATAGTTTGTAGAAATTATTTAAACCTTAGCTCCCACACTTATTTAAGAATTGGCAAGCGAGTTTCATCATCTTGCATTGGATCAGTGGTGTTGTTTGAGGTCAGAAAGATAAACTGCACCAACCTTTCCAAAAACATGGACAAACAACAGCCGGTGGCAAGTTTTTCCATTAGAGACTCCAGCTTGTTAGAGTACCTCAAAGCTTATTAAAAAAACAAAAAAAAAATGTTTTTCTCCATTTTTGTTTCCTAGACAATCCTCTCCCCTCGCCCTTTCTAAGATCACCAAAAGGAGACGTTAATTAGCTCTGCAACAGTTAAGACAGCTGTTAACCTGGGCAATCTCAGCGACCAGGCCTCATGACATGAAAAATAAAAACCCACACTGGTGCAGCCAGGACAATAGATCATAAGAGGCATCAATAAATAATTACATTTAAATGTCTCTTAATGAGTGGAGTTTGCTGACTGGGCCAATGTTTATGGCCTCTGATGAAGCTGCATGCACAAGGCATCCATAATACAGAATGTCATAAAAGACTGGCCTGTTAATGGCTCTCAGTGCTCTGACTGCCATGATAACAGCATCCTCAATTACACACTGACGACATGCTACAACTAGATATGCAAACACACTGATATTTCCTTTGAAATGTTTGCTGTCTCAGCACGGCAGCTTTGCATTTATTAGTTATTGTAATTATGTATTTTATGGTATGGGATTTTGGGAAATAGCAATTAGTTTTAATAAAAGTGGAAAAGTTAAAGGGTTGGTTCGCTCAAAACATAGTTCCTCACTTGCCTCTATGTTACCTAGCATTGTAGATAGTGTTGTCTTCATTTGTCAAGATTAGATTATCTTAAAGATTTCTCTCAACACCCTTTGTGGTGCTCACAACTTTGGAAAGTAACATTTGAAAAACTTGGAAAGCCCAACTTGTTTTTCAGAAACACTGTTCTTCCATATAAAGCAGTTCCAGTGAAAGCTGTTGACAGTGAGGTATGTGGATTATCCAGTAACCAGGACACAGTTTCTGGCAAGAGATGTTAGAATTTTTTAGATGTCATTTTTTCAATGCTCTGAGCACCACAAACAAAATTTTATTCAGCTCCATTGCACTGAGGTGGAAGGAGAAATCTGATGGACATTCCAAAACCTGGACAAATAAAACCAAAACTATCTTATTAGTAATTTGGGTGAACCAAACTTAAATAGCACCAGTGCTGAATGTACTGTATGTAGTCACTTATGTCAAATGAATTGATTTAGATTTAATCACATGCCCTCTCACTGTCAAGCAGAGTGTGTGCATATGTGTGTGCATAAAAAAAGTGACTTTTCATGAACCTCAACACGACTGACAGACGTGAAGCCAAACGTATGACTGAGGAAACAAAGAACGTTTAATCCAAGCGTGTTCGACATGGAGGCTGTGGGTGAGACGCTCCTTCAGGTACACTGGCCTCTTATCTCCATGGCTGCCTCCTTAATTATTCATCAAGTTGTGTGTGTGTGTGTGTTGTGTGTGTGTGTTTATGTCTGGAGCACTGGGATCTGTAAGGCTTCGTGAAATGATGAGCGCGTTAAGACACATGAAACAGGTGCAGCGGCGCCACAGCACAGCATGTGACCACACACAGAGACACAATCAGACACGTACACACACGAGGGTAAACACATACACATGCATGTGTCACTGACAGACAACTGTGTGTTACAAAGCACAGGGGAGTGTATCAGTTTGATGGCGTTGTGCAGGGAACGGATGTGAGGAAATGAGAAGACAATAGGGTGACTGCTGTTGTAGCGCTGTGGCTCGTTTTTACACTGTTATTATGGTGTGCACACACACACGCGCGCACAGACAGACTCGCACGCCTACCTGTAGAACAATGTGCTGTCTTTCTACTGTCTGCTCTGTGGCATCAGCCAGGGTCTCTAGTGATTGCAGTTGACAAGCCAAGAACACCCCGTCACCTCCAAACAGACATCTACACAAACACACACACACACACACACACACACACACACACTTACACACATGTACTCAAACACACATGCACTCCTTTCTTCCAACATCATGGATATGTATCACCATAAATAATGAATGTGGTGTGCTGGGACCGTGCGGTTACCAAAGCACTACCAAGCTGGAGATTAGAGGGGAGTGCAGAGGAGTGTTTTGGTGAAGGCTCGCTGAGGCAAAACAAGAACAAAGTTAAAAACAAAGCAAAATGAGAGAAAAAGGAAATGACTGAACAGATATTGAACCAACTACCCCCTTTACTTATGCACGTGTACACAATCAATGGTCAAGTTGTCAGAGGACAGCAACAGCCAAGGACACTTCAACAAGGAAGGACCAACTGTCTGCTTTAGGGACTGAACTTGTGACAACAGCTGCAACTATCAATTATTTTCATTATCAAGCACTGATAATTGTGACAGATAATCCAGTAATTAGGTGAGAGCCCTTTAAATATAGAGTTTTAAAGAGCAGGAGATAAACATGAGAAATACACTCAGTTGCCAGGTTATTTGGCACACTCAGCTAAAACTAATGCAATGTAACACAACAGTCCTGCGATAAATCTTACCTTCATGAAGGTGATAATGTTCAGTTTTTGTTGAAACTGTTTGAGAGAGGTGTCAATTCAACTTTAGGGTCATTTGGCTGCAGTTTGTGGTGCTGCTGAATTGAATTAAAGTAGGCTACATTGCAGAAAAACCTCTCTGAATAATGCAATATAATTCAACAGCACCACAAACTACATCCTCCAAAATGATCATAAAGTTGAATCAACACCTCTCTAAAGCGGTTTCAACAAAAACTGAACATTATAACCTTCATGAAGGGAGGATTTATTGCTGGGCTGTTATATTACTTTTAGCTAGGTGTACCTAATAAACTGGCAACTGAGTGTTATTAAAACCACGCTGTGCAGAATTATGAGCAGAATTCACTTTACAAAAATCAACAAATAATTCGTATTCATTATTCATAACTACGAATCATGAAAAAAAAAGCACCATAATAATAATATAACCTACAAGAAAGTGGCTCTCACTTAGCAGGGTTAGCCCTTTAAGGCTAGTACAGCCTAGCAGAGCAACAAAGCGAACCTTTCGAATCAAAATGCTCCAAAAACGTGGATATTTTCTGATGTTTCAATTGCATCTTTTATTTTTTGCTCTTCCCATTTACTCTTTCCTTCATTGTGAATACAAAGTACCCCAAGTTGGAACTTGCATTCTTGGGAGTTCTTTGAAAACGTAGGAGTGTATGGCCGCTGGTATGCAGAGATACAGTACTATTCCACCCAAAGTACACATAAATCAGCTCCCAAAGCATCCCCGATAAAATTGCCGAAGCAAGAACACTTCCGGACATTTGAGCCCTTCCTTGCTGAATGCAGACTTTGAGCTGGGACAGTACTTGGGCCATGACCGTTTCATAAATTCATGAGAACACAAGTAGAGAGAAGAATACAGACTGAGAAAGTGTCAGCTCAAGGAGCAATAGTGAATAATGTCTCTGCACTCTTCTGTTGTTCCATGGATGAAGCTTCGAGACAGAGAGTTTCAAACAATTTTATTACTTTAATTAGTTCTGCGAGTAATCGTTTCAGCCTATTCGGGATTTTCTGCTCATAGGACGGTTATTACTCAGTGTTTCCAGCCTTTTCGGCCCACTGCAGTCCTTCACTGCATTCAATCACACTGTAGGTGATTAGCTTCTAGTTGTCGCATGTGACTGGCCGCGGGGCCCGGGTGCTTCATCCCGAGCAGGAACACTCTTTCTGACAGTAAGAAAGGAGATTAAAGGAAATCTGAGATAATAACTTGCCTTACTTCTGAGACTTAGTGTGCAGGAGCTCTTATCACATCATCATACTTAAACATCAAACGCATATACAGAAGACAAAGCTAATTCTGCCACGGCTCGTTGGGTTGAAAGATGCGTCGCAATTTCCTCCACAGACGCAGATTATGTTTAATGTTTTCTCATCTGCTGATGATGTTTCCACGCACAGCAGGTCAACACTGAGCGTATAAATTATTACAGCACACCGAGAGATGTGTGCGTACATCGCCGTGGGTTGTACAAGCTTTGCATTGTGACAGAAACATGTGCTGGGAGGATAAACTACAAGCTCGCCTGGTTAAAGACAAGAAAAAAGGTTACTTACTCTTCACTCACTCTACTAGGATGCTTCACTCCAAGGCAGCGAGGCAAACCCCTCCCCCACCCGCTACTGCTGTATGGAAATGTATGAAAAATAGCCGTGGATTGGCCCAGACAGCAGCCATCCATCAGCACAGTGACAGAGGCGAGTCTCCCACTCTATTGTCCCCCACTCTGAGCGTGTGAATGAAGATGGTCAGATTTGGACTCAGATAACTCCAACCACCCTGGGCTTTGGCCCTCAGCACATCAATCAGTAGGCAATACAGTATCTGATCATTAGACACCCTCCCCCTACACAGACACAAGCTGAAAGTATATCAACCAGCCAACCCAACGGGCCCTTAGGAGAGCATCGCATCCCAGAGACAAGTACTCCTCACAGAGTAAACAGACTCATAAAATCCCCATAGAAGAGCCAATTATGCCAGGAACCTGACATCTCCTTGTCGTAAAAGCTACAGGAGGCCGTAACTATCGGACAGCTCGTGAAATACAGCCAGTTGTTATCGCCGCCCATTTGTGGCGATTAAAAGCCACCCTGGAGACCTGTGGTACCGGGTAAGGAGGGCATTCTGAATGCCTTGCCTCACCGTATGGCACAGCTCCGGGAGGCCTCCGGAGGGAGCTCCCTGTGCCAAGCAATCCTCTCTGTGAATGCCTGATTTATCACCAGCCATCCACAGCTAATGTACCAGGCTCTCTGGCTCTCCTGGTTGGCCCACGTTGATAGAAGCCTGCTTTATTATTATCTGCACTGGCATCGAAGACTGAGCAGCTTGTATTATTCATAAGATCACCCACATTTCCTCATCCAAACACGAGATACATTATGCAGAGTGCAAATGCAGGTCTGATTTATGGCCTTTTGTTGTGTACAAACATACACATTGATAAGATGGAAAGATAACATAGCTCCTTCGTAATGCAAAAAAAAAAAGAGATAGAGGGCGAAACTGGAATAAAAAATTCTATGGAGTATGCAACCAAAATGATGAATCACGCTGCCTCTGCCTCGCAAGGCACTGCAAGTTCTCCGTCCACAGGCAGCTGACTCAAGACAAAGGGAATAGCAAATTATAGAATCGCTCAATATCCTGTACTGAATGAGGGTAAGAAATAAAGTCTTAGTCTCTCCACTGACATCCTCATCCGCTACTGGCCTGGTGTATTTTATGTACCACAAAACAACACTGAATTATGGACAAAAAAGCATTGTCTTTCCATTCTTTCCAGCGTGTATCAGCTCAAGCCAATTACACAGCCCTAAAAACAATAAGGAGTAAAGCCGCCGTCTGCAACAGGGGGCCAACTACTCACTTTGATTAGCCACAGACTGCTAGCTGACATCGATTTTAGCCCTCGCTCTGTTGGGATGAGGAAATTTCTGTCATTTGTATAGAAGGAGATTTTCAAAGAGAAGCCAAAGCATTATCTTGGAGGAAACAATCATGCATGTAAACAAAAAGCATGCAGAAAAATGCATACACTCATTATTTCTCATTTTCTCTTTCTTTTGTTTCAAGCTCTTTCTTACACACACACACACACACACACACGATCATTAGCTTTGTCTTTCTTCATTTCACTCACTCTCCAACACATACACAGCCAAAACACACACACACACACACACACACACACACACACAACAACATATACACACATTCACAGCTAAACACCTCAAATCACTCTCATCAGTAATCTGCTAGTGTTCGAGGCTCTGATAGTCCAATGCTATTGATTTCACAGTGCAGCAGCACTCAGCGGTCATTTGCAGTGATGAGGGAAGACAATTGCAGCCAAATCATCCCTGGCATTTATTAGGAGGCTAAGCGGAGGAAACCAACAAGTGAGAGTCTATTGAAACTTAATCAACAACTGGTGCAGGCTAATGGGGAGAACAACAGGCGAGTTTGTCTTGGTTCTCCCAGCGGGTCAATCTGGCCGGTGGAAGCTGTTAAACAACTAGAAATCAACACTCCAGAGTGTTTTCTATTAATAATCTATTCTGTAGTTTTGTGCAGAGTCTCTCACAACAGTTATTTGTGTTGATCCAAGCCACACAACACCACATATACACCCACTTTCTGTGAAATATATAACATGAAAAGCTCGGCATGCTGTTATGTGAGGGCTATATGATCCACTTCATACAAATGCACAGAACAGAAGCAGAGTGCATTGCTTAGATGAGTCACACTGGGAGAGAAGACAAGAGATGAGGGAGGGCGGAGAAGCACATCAACACCAAATCCTTTCAAGTATTGGACTCTTCTATGCAGTTGTCTTGAAGAGGTTTCCTATACAGAAGGGAAACCAAGAGCAAAGACACTCAATTTCACAAACATGTGCAAACAGACGCAGGTTAATTTATGTCTATGTACTGTTGTTTTCTATTTTTACCAATATACATTATTTTAGAAAATACCTGGGTCAATTTAAAAAGCCCAGTTTAGAGAGTTATTTTATTAGTTATCACAGATTTGTATGTCTTCATGCATCTAAATGTTGTTTCCTGCCGCGTGAAGACGATAACCACCACAGCTCAGAGTAAACAAGGCCCTCTTGCAATTTGCATGAGTCAGAATGTCTTTGAGTTGAAAAGAAAAATGGAAAGAAAATGCAAAAGAAGTGCTTATTATGCACCAAAATAACCACGCAAAGTAAAAAAGAAGAAATGGTTAAGACTGACAAGTTCATTCTTGAACTTGGAAACAGCATTTGACAAAACTGTCTCAACTCAAGGTCCACTTACCGGCTTGTTCTGGAGCTTTCGGATGTATCACACGGTCCTTATCAGCAGACTGAGTTTGCTCAGTTACCATGGAACTGTGCGAACCCATCGAAACCTCCAAAACAATTGAGTAAGTGGACCTTGAGTTGAGACAGTTTTGTCAAAAGAAATAGTTAAACTACAGACCATCTACCATGCAAATAGTATATTTTCAAAATGTTTTGAATTTCTGTATAATTAATACTTTTTAGCCGGATTTCACCCATTTTTAATATCCAATATTAACTCAGATAAAGTCTTGATTACAGAATAACAACCTAAAATAAGGAACACTTATATATGTATGTATATGTATATATTGTATGTTGTCACTGAGGACCACAGTTAGAGCAAAAGAGCAAAAACACGTCTATGAAGAATCAATTTCACACAGCTGTCAGATGCACAGCCAAACATCTAAACAAGTTCTCATGAAGCAATCTATTCTCATCTATCCTAATTAGTTTAATAA
Source organism: Oplegnathus fasciatus (assembly GCA_003416845.1). Classification (NCBI taxonomy): domain Eukaryota; kingdom Metazoa; phylum Chordata; class Actinopteri; order Centrarchiformes; family Oplegnathidae; genus Oplegnathus; species Oplegnathus fasciatus. The sequence goes on from NTHP01000022.1 coordinate 1,605,698, forward strand.
CTACAAATCAACAGCCCTGCCAACATCTGTAGCAGGCTGCTAATAAATATGAGACTGCACGCATGTGTACTTTCTGCCATCTGCTGGTGGGATACCTCTGTTACACTTGCCACATGCTGTAGTACCACTCAGGTTAGGGTAGTAGATACTGATCCCAAGTCAGTGCACAGGAGAAATATCCACCACCACCACACTTGCTCTACTCTGCCAAACACAAGGCACTTAATGAGAAACACATGACGTGCAAAAACAATGTGTTCTGAATGTGGGGAGGCTGCAGCGAAGCCAAATCCAATCTGGAGCTCCAAGATAGAATCAGATGAAGTGAGAGATTGGCGTTGCTCTCTGTGGGCACAACCAGATGGAGGTCTGGTACCAACACCAGTGCTGTGACCTCAACATGCTGACTCAACACCACCAGCTGTACTGTGGTCCAACAGATCTGGTTCACTGTTGGTGGTAGTTACACAAACACACATGCAGATTGCTATCTGCCTCCTGCTCTACATGGTGGAGATCAATTAGCAGGAAATGAAGCAGAGAAACACTGACGTATGGGCGCTGTCCTGTGAAAACACTGCAAATTCAAACTCATATACACATATCCAGGCTGCCACACTCTCGTGGGCTCCTTTACTAATAAAGAAGCATGTGATTTTTGCAAAGATTCTCTCTTTGAGGGAAAACACCAACTTTAGTTTCTCTTAAAGCATTGGCACAAGCCTCTTTGCAGGAAGCTCAATCACCAAAAGTGGTGCTTAATGGGAACCAGAGTCATCACAATCATCTCGTTTAAAAAAAACTTTTACAGATGAAAATGGTCCATGTATATTAGTTCAGTCTTTGCTCTCACTTAAAGTTAACTTGTGGAGTTTTTGGCCACTGGTAGCACGAAGGAACATCAGAATCAACACAAAGTTTAATGAATGGATGCCCGTTTTGTTTGTATGTCATGCATGTGCACGAGCATGCAGCAACACAAGACACATTCCTGCTGAAAGTTTCATTCTATTCCACTAATCGACAACTGGATGCGATGTAAAAATTTTGCAAATGTTTTATGAAGAAGGGAATGCATTTAACAAGTTTGTCAGACTTCAGGAATATTCACAATGTGTTTGGGTAAATATACACTGAATGTAAATGCAACTTTGTTCACAAGAAAACTCCATAGGGTACCTTTAAGTTATTGGAACTGTAAGGAAACTTTGACACAGTGACAAAGGGGCAGCGTGTTGCAGGAAGCCTGACAATGAGCTTCTACTAAGTGGTATATGACTATAAAGCATAAAAATATTAGATTTTCTACCTGTGAGAAGGACCTGAAACTGAGTCACGAAAATGTCTCGACTTGGACTCTGAGACCTGCTGTGAGACCTGACTTGAGACTTGAAAGCCAAAATATTCCTGATACCCGATAGACTCCCAAAGTGATAAAACAAATGATAAATAAATATGGCAGCTAACTGACAAAACAATGTCAACTCGAGGTCCACTTGCTCTGGAGCTTTCAATAGTGTCACACCGTCCCCATCAGCAGCTTGAGTTTTCTCAGTTACCATTCAATTTTCAATGTTCAAACGTGCCATGATTTCCATGGTAATTATTAGGGCTTATGCACTGAAAGGACCTGATCTCAGTTGTATAAAAACATGTAACACGGCTTTGAAAGGAGAATGTTCAAGTGCAAAATGTCATTTTAATGGTCAGCGTTCAGGGACCTGAAAGACCTGTATTTGACTTTTAATCTGCTCATTAAATCTTGTGACTTGAGGCTTTTCTCTAATTGAGACTTCCTATTAGAAAATCTGAGACTTGACTTGCCTCAAAAGACTTATCAACAGCTCTGCCTGTAAGTGAATAGTGCTATCAATAAGCCCACATGATGATCTTTGAGAGCATAATACTGTAGATTATGTATTCAGCGGGTATGAAATGACTGCAGAGCTCTTAAGATTTCAATTATCTGCATTACTGGAAAAAGAGCATTTAATAAGTCTATTTGAAACAATTACTTTCCTTTCAAGAAACTATTATGATTAAACCTCAGCTCTATCTGTAGGACAACAGTGATCACAATGAATATTCATACTCAATTTCTCTGCAAGCCCATTTAGCTAATTAAAAACACATCCATCCGAGCCTCCTTTCTCAATTTCAGCAACAACATGAAGGCGATGATTGGAATGAAATTAGGCAGCTCTATCTGGCTGCAAAAGAATAATACACTGAGCCTGCCATTAACTGGTTCCTAAGAGGTCACGCTACGCCAGGCAAACACCCCTCTCTGGATATTACAGGAAGAAGCCCACTCATTCACTGTGATGAGGAAGACTTGAGATCTGATGGTGCTAGCAGAGCTTTCTCTGCCGCTATTGTTAACATTATTGTGGAATAATGGGATGAGGCGAGCCTTTGAGCCAGAAATAACAGAACAAATTCATATTCATGAGGTGTTTCTGGAAGAGGAAGCTTGTGTTTTTTACGAGGCAGAAGTTGAGGAGCGGTGATTGTTATTTTGGCTGCTCAAGGGTCAAACCAAAAACTATTTGTGAAGACCAGCAAGACAGGCGCTAACAGATGCTAACACGCTAAACTAAGATGGCAAACACGGTAAACATTATGCCAGATAAACATCTACTTTTAAGCATCATCACTGTGACCATTATAGTATGCTAGTGTAAGCATTTAGCTCAAAGCACATACTGCCTCACATAGCTGCTAGCATGGCTGTAGACCATTAGTCTTGTTCATAAATGACTCACACTCAAATAGTTTTGGTTTCATTTGTCCAGGTATTGCCTTGCTGTGAACATGAGGTACATATGGAAGAGTTCATGCTGCGTGCTGAATACTTTAATCATTTTTCAGTGCTGTGTGGACCACAAACAAAATCCCTCCTTTGTATTGGGATGAAGGCAGAAGTCTCAAAGATGGATATCTTCAAATCTAGAAAAACAAAACTTTCTGCATGGCTAGATACCAGTAGAGGTAACTGACTGATAAAATGCAATTTCTCAGAGATCTGCCTGTGTGTGTTTGTGTTTGTGCATGTGTGCCTGCCTTTTGTATACTACTGAGTGCGGATTTAAGACAAAATGCTCTACTGTTTTCTTCCACTCAACAATGCCCGACACAGGCGAGTGTTGGCCTTCAACATGAAATGAGAGTGAGCATTCAAAGGGGTGGGCTTGTTTTGATCCCTCGTCTTGGCAGGCGCACAGTGCCGTGCCAGTGTTTGCTAATACCCTGGACGCACCTGGCATATTACGCAGGCTTATCCCTCTCCTCAACACCTCCCTAATGTACTGCACCGGTCTCCCACTGTACAGTTGTTTCTCTGACTATATGGCAGCCTCTGCCCAGATGTAATTAAGCCCTAATCCTCCTGTCGACAAAAGCAGAAGCAGCCTTAATTCAGTTTGCAGATGAATGTGCAGTAAATACAGTCTGCGGGCATGGTGCTTTGATGAAGGGCAAAGGTAATATCACGGTCTCTTCTGACATAGGCCTGATGTGTAGCCCAACATGATCCACAGAGGCTTTTTAAAATCTCTAGATTATCTGTGATGGATTCAACAGTATGAGGCCCCAGTTCTTTATGGGTTCAGGCTTAACTGACAATAAACTTCTGGACAGCTCAGTGCCGGCTGCTACTCCCAGTTGTTTGATGTACTATTGGCCCAGTGGTGGAAAGTAACTAAGTACATTTACTCAAGTGCTGTACCTCAAAATTGTACTTGAGTATTTCCATTTTCTGCTACTGAATACTTCTGGTCAACTACAGTTCAGAGGGAAATATTGTACTTTTTACTCCACTACATTTATTTAATACCTTTAGTTACTAATTACTTTGCAGATTCAGGTTAATAACACTAAATATAATCAACACATACATTACGATGCATTATTTGAGGTTAAGGTAAGACTTTATTGATCCCTTGGTGAAATTCACAAGCTACTCTGCAGTATATAAAGTAATTAAAATTAGCTCCACCTTTACCAGCTGCAACATTAAAGTGATGAACACATTAATGCAACAATAATTATAATTCAATAATATAATGAAATGGGCAAATTTGCATAATGAGTACTTTTACTTTTTGTACTTTAAGTAGAGTTTGATGCTAAGAATACTTTTGTACTTTTAATTAAGTAAAATTTTGAATGCAGGACTTTTACTTGTAACAAAGTATTTCTACACTGTGGTATTGCTACACAGTACTTTATCCACTACTGCAGTGACCACAACAAAATCTATGATTCAAATCAAAGCTTTGTTTCGTCAGGGGACAAGTGAGCGTCGTACCAAGAGGTGACCCTGTGTACTTATGACCCTACGTATTGACTGCGCTTCAAGTTGTAAAAAATGGAGGAAAGAGCAAGAGAAAAGTGAAAATAAAAGAGAAGCTTTTTTATAGTGTTGTTTTTATCACTTTTACTACTGTTTATTGCAACTGTAAATAAAAAAATAATATGAGTAGGTATTATTGTAATAATATGTTGTTTTTGTTCAAGGGAACCAGTAACCGATGTTCATTTACGTTTCATTTGCAATTACACTGCAACAATTTTCACAAGGATTGTGTAATTTCTCTACAAACAAACACTTATGCCACCACAATAATTCAAAACATGCTGAAATTACATAAAATATCTACATATAGCAGCTTTAAAAGACCCTTGATCATATTTCTCATATTTACTCTAGTTCTTTAAAATTTTAGATTTTTAGATTTCCTTTACTTGATTAACCATCAAAATAATTTGTAGAATTTTCGATTATGAAAATAACGCTGCTACCCTGCCTGTTATCATTCCCTGATACTGGCACTGGCCATGTTGGGTTTAACTTGGTAGGAGAACACTGGCTCTTAGCTCTCACTGTGGAAGGTGCAGCCACAACTTTACCTCATTACAAGCTGTGTGGAGAACCTTGATGATAGAGTGGCCACTGCTGTGTGTGTGTTTGTGTATATGCACACATGCAGCTGGTTGTGTACATGCTGACTCAAGGCTTTCACTGTAATCTCCCTGTAACCCTAACAGCTGTAGGTTAAGCCACATGTTTATCAAGACTAGAGGAAAACAGTAAATCCATGTGAGTTCAAAAGGCATCAGGTCACTGACTAACCAAACCCCCCAGTAGTGGTAAAGATGGGAACAGAGGGGGCGACTGAATTTAGATTTGACCACGGATATTTAGTTGGTGAATCAACTTCACAACAAGCCATTTTCTCATCACATTAAGAGACAGAAAAGAGTGTTTGGTTGCACGAGACCACTTGTGTACAGTGGAGCTTTCCGTGACATCAGTTAGACATCAGTTATAATTAGGATAGGGGGTGTATAACATCTGTGCCAGCTGTGTATAAGTGTGTGTGTTAGAACACTAGAATAAATATATTACAAATTTCTGTCTGTGCATACATGTATGAACATATGTCTGTGCCTGAGTATAAATAAGCAGATATGTGAACACAGTGAGATATCTTAACATACCACACTAGGACGTGACCTGGAAAGTTCATCAGTTTCTATTTGGCCATTTACAGTAGTTTACAGCTTCTGTGACACTAGGCTCTTTTCCAGATGTTGGCTGTTGAATCCTGAGGCTCTCACAGTTCACAGTAAAGCAGCAGGGACCGGCAGGCTACAGTCAGTAAGGTGTGAATAAGGCCAAGCGTTCACCTCCTGGGTAACTGGAATGATGAATCACTGCAGTCACAGAGTGTTTCCTGCAGTACACCTGAGAGCAGAGCTACGGTGTAGGACTGAGCTGCAATACATGAACATCTGCTCAAACTGTGTCCCTGGAAAAAAAACAGCACAGAAACTTTCCGACAGAGAACAGAACAAGAACAGAACTGGGGAGAAACGTCAATACTGGGACCATACTGTAACAAACAAGCACATGTGTACACACACAAGTACACAAATAAAGTTTGTAAGATGCAAACACATACTTAAGATGCACAGAAGTCGAAATACAGACACTGCTATTTGTCGAATGCTAGGAGTGTAATGTATGTAAGAGCTGCAATTAACGATTATTTTCATTATCGATTAATCTTCTGATTATTTTCTAAATGAATCGATTAATTGTTTGGTCTATAAAATGTCAGAAAAGTGTTAAACGTGGCAATCACAGCCCGAGATGAAGTCGACAAACCAACAGTCCGAAAGTATTCAGGTTACAATGATACAAAACACAGAAAAGCAGAGAATCCTCACAATTGAGAAGCGGAAACCTGTGAATGATTGGCATTTCTGCTAGAAAAAAATCACTCAAATGATCAATCGAACATGAGTTTTCTGTTGATCCACTAATCGATTAGCTGATAACTGTTTCAGCTCTATAATACAAACCAATAATTTAAAATCCAAAGCTACAAAACCTGTACCTCAGAGTAAAAAAAGGATAAACTTCATTCTGTGTTGTTTGTTGAATTGTGCATTATACTGATTTCTAATACTTTGTCCACCCCATTTATATAAATGAGGTAAGAGTAAATATAAGAAACACCTCAACAAAAACTGATTATTATAACCTCCATGAATGAAGCATTTACTGCTCTATTAGACTGCTGGCTGTATATTTCACTGCGCAGATGTTTTCAGTGAATGCATCTGATTAGGAACATCATTTGTCATCAAAGTGTGAAAATCAAATCAGTTCATCTGAGTTCACGTCACTATGATTTACTCTCCAACATCCCGCAGGCCAAACTAACCAACATCCCATCGACGTTCAAAAGGGGCCTTTCAGCAGGTAGGGACAAATTTACCCAGAGTGCTTCTCTTTACGAGCGCGGTGGTCTTTAGCGGAACAGTTTTCTTTTACATGCCTCCTGCCTAAAACAACAGACCTGTGCTGCTTAAGTAAATACATGCAAACACAGACGTACCCAGCTGAGGACAAAACCCACAAAGGTACATGATTTACTTCACAGCTCTTGGTTGGTCCAAATCCACACCCTTGGAATCTGGAATATCCTAATCTCAATATCGGCCTTATTAACTGACACAGGCACTTGCCAAGAGCTTTGGAAAAACATTGTGTTTGCCAAACCGACACCTATGAAAATATTGCGAATTCCTTCAACTAATGAAATTCCTATAAATATGCACGGAGATAAGCAGGAGCAAGACGTTAAACAAGAAGTCTAAATGCTGCTAAAGAGGCGTTGAATAATTATGTGCTTATCTAAATCAAATTTATCTTAAATGATAAATCTAAATTAATGCAAGCTGAAGTTTGTTTTAGCAGCTTGGTGTGTGTGTGTGTGTGTGTGTGTGTGTGTGTGTGTGTGTGTGTGTGTGTCTGTCTGTCGAATTGGAGAGGAAATAGGAAATGGTGAGCAGGGCGGCCCCTCTCTCACAGGCGAAGAATAAACAGCTGCCATGTAAATTCTGGGTGAATGACGTCCCAAACAGAGCAGAACAGGTACAGAAAACACCTCCAGAGGGCTAAAGCACACCGAACATGACAACCCCGTATTTACACCCTGACAAGCACAAGTTGAAAGGGACCATTTGATCGACTCAATTTCCATATCTACCAATCCCATTTTCTTGATCTGTCAGCTGTGAGGGAAGCAGACAAAAAAGCTGTAAGCCAATGACTTTTCGCTATTTTCTCTGAACACAAGCATTCTCTTCCATTTCCAACAAAGTGCTTTGGGGAATTAGAGCACAAAGAGCCTATAAGGCTGTCTAGACAAGCAATACAAAGATGTGTACAACTGTGTGCCCAACTGATGTGACCATTAGACATCTGCCTTTGTTTGCAGCAACATATACAGATGTTTTTTCCATATTTCTCAGGTAGTTAAATTGGATTTTTTTTTCCTCCTTCAACCAGGCCAGCACCGGACTTCAATGGGAAAAAGACATTCACTTGTTTATCATTTTATTTTGGGGCTCAGTCTGGGCAAGAAAAATCAAATCAACCGACATAAAAGCAGAGGTCATAAATCCATCTTTTCTCCTGTCGCGAAGCAATCTTTTCTTATCATCTTTTGTTATGGAGGCAAACAAACTGGCCTGCTTTCGTCCCCGCCTGTCACGCAAGATTGGATTTTGATGAGACCGATACTCGAGTTGTGTACTCTCCGCTCTCCCCTTTCCATTCCTTCCCTCCCTCTACCTTTCCCCTCTCTTTTTCTCTTGATCTGAACAAAAAGAAGAATTAGTCAGAGCTACTGTAGTCGCACTCTCAGACAGGTGAAAAGGCCTCAGTGTTTCCGTCAAATAAACCCTTCGCTGAAGTGTCGCAGGCACAGTCAATTTATACCCTCCTGTGCACTTGGCACTTTCAACAGCTTTGCTACTGGATGATGAAAAGAACTGAAAAGAACTGAAAAGAACTATCCTTTCTGAATTACATGAAATTTTTTCCTTACTGTAGTTTCCAAACTTTTTAGCTGACTCAAAATTCAAGTGTGGATTTGGGAGATCTTGGCTGCAGACAAGAGGAGGAGTGGGAGTGTTTTACCTCAACTGTGGTCTCATCTGTGTATTCATCTGGTCTTAAACAAACATATGAGCAAATTACACGGGCAAATGAAGACGACGGTGTTTTTTCAGTGGTGACTAATCCTGTTGCAGTTTCAATGCTGCGTCTTGCTTCCATTATCCCTTTTCAACATAGCAGAACTGGCTGACTCATCCACCGCCACTGACTGCATTCACTGTCAGGCCAGTGAAGAGACAATCAGCTGGATCTAGATCAGTGCATCTCTGAGGTACACGGAAAAATATGGTGGGAATCGCGTCACAGTCTTAACGGCAGTCACCTCGCAGTAGTTTTCCGTCTCCGTTTTCTCCATATTTCTCTCTTTTCACACACACACACAATACTCAGCAAGCTGTTTTCAGGATCATTGACAATAAAGAACAACTGGCATCTGTGGAACTGCTTAGCTGCTGGAGCCACTTCAACAACAGACTCAAAGGCTTCTTTGTTTATGGTTTTAACAATAATGTCATTGTCCACAAACCACTGGGACAATATCAAAAAACAGTAAACCATTAGGCAAGGTGAAACTCGGTTAATTAAGCCGACCAGCACATCAACTGACGGCTCGCGAAACCCGTTCCCTCGACAGCGACCGTCCAATCATAGCTTAGCAACCGTAACTTGGCACGGCAGACCTGCCAAGATTTGGATTTCTACCCATGCTGAAGCGGTGTGCATACAGTAGGCCTGCGGTAAGACCGATACTCAGCATTTAAAGAGTTTGGAGGGTGGTGTCTTTTTTTTTTTAGCTTTTCCAAAACCGAAACACAAGAGCGCAATTGTTAATGCAATAAAAGTGTGTTTCTCTGCTCGTACAAAAGCGGCAAAACTTCAGCATGCTCAGCTTACTACATTCAATGGTAAACAAGTGTAGTTCCAAAACCAAGGAGCATATATCATTAACGCTAGTTAACTACATTATGTTGTGGGGTTACAGGTTGCCTCAGAAAAAGCCTCAATCAGAACTGGCACAGTTGTTTAATATAGTATTCCCTGGTCCTGGATAATAAGTTACTATATCAGAATTTAGGGTTTAACGTTAGCAGCTCTGTCCTGCTCTTTATTCAGCAAACTCAACTCATAGTTAGATTTAGTGTTACGTTAATCAGCATCCCCCAAGCCATTTTCTCTTGTAAAAGTGAAACAAACTATTTGAAAATGGGAACAATTAAGCATAAATTTAATCTCTGTATTGCTTGTATGTTTTTTCGATAGTAAGGATCCAAACAGTTATGTAGAACAAAATAAGTCTATTTCCTATTATACTGAACCAATACAAGAACTTCTACATAGTTTGTGAGGCTGCTGACTTTTTGCCTGAAACATGCAGCTTTAGCTCCAGTCTTCTTCATTATATCATGTATGTGGCCATCAAGTGCATATTTAAAAGCTTTAAAAACTTTTACAGGTTCTTGTTTTAAAACGAGTCAGTTTCGTTTTCAACCAAATCACCAAGCAAAGCTAAAGTTAATTGGCTAGCCAGCTTGAGCTGAAGTCTGGTAGCGATAGATAGATGGTTGTGATTTTAGCCGGCAAAATGGACGGTCACCGGCTAGTAATGAGAGGCCTACTATTGTCTTCCTCTGTCTGAAATCAGGGAGCCAGTGTTTTAAAAAATGACTCAACGTAACAGTAACTAAGGGGGCTTAGCAAAGGGTCAATTAGGCTTGCTTTCCAACCACACAAAGGGACCTTTAATGTGACGATCCATGACTGCTACTGGGATGTTTATTAGTCGTCCAACCCTATTGTCCATGCAGACAGGAAGCCCATCACTTTTCCAACAAAGTGGATTTTCCACCAAACTGTAAAACTTTGTTTGAACTGCAACCCATCAGCTCTTTCAAGTATTGGAAAACCCATTTGGAAAGCAAAATAAGAAAACACGCAGTGAGAAAACTATTAAAGACGCATTAGAGTGGAGTTTTTAGACAAGAAAAAAAAAGAGAGAGCTGAAAATAGATGCTTCGTTGCTGCCCAGCGCTGGCAGAGGAGAGTGAACAGTTTTCCACATTAATCAAAAGTGAGTCTGTTGCACTCCCAGCATGCTGCAGGCAATTAGAGAGATACTTTGTGTGACCATTACCACGATTAAACCCATCCAGCCCAAACACAACACACAGTACGCACTTTTAGGCTACCTTGTGAGCATACTAAAACAAGACCTATTATTAGATTTGGCAGCCACATGAGGACGTTTAATAAATGATTCTCTGCAACAACAAAGACTCAGGAGCAATTAGAAACCGTGCTCATATAGTTTAGCCCATTAATTACATACGCAAAACACATTGCGGAAAAGCAAACGGGCAATTAACATTTAATCCAAGCTGTTAACACCAAAAGTCAGAGTACTTTGTTCTTTGTTTTTCAGTTTCAAGCATGGCTACAGCAGGCCTGTGCAAAGTGTCCATACAGGGCTCAAGGCATGGCAACCTCTAGAGGATGCTCACTCTGTCCATACACTGTCCATACACTGTCCATATAAATAAACTAAACCTCATCTGATTTTCTCCTACTGTGAGAACATTTTTGGTGGTGGAGTAGTTTCATTTTTCATTTTTTCTGTGCAAGGCTGGACTACAGTGAGGATGCAGTGATTCTAGGTGAAATGTGATAAGGTGTTCTGACCCCAAACTTTCCAAAAAGGCAGGACACTACCCAGACCTATGACGTTAGATCAGCTGAGACCGAATGAAAAGGAAAGCAAAGACCACTTAAGAAGGATTTCTCAAGTCATACAGGATGGACAAAACCTGAAATCATAGGACATGAACAGATTCCTCCACAGATGTCAGAAGCTGTGATAAAGTTCTAATAATGGCACTGAGGTGATCGCGTATTGCTGCCAAACACATGGACTGGTGACCACAATTGTATACAGACTAATATATATAATATTCGACTTTGTATTCATAAAATAAACTCACTCTCGCTGTGAGAAAAAGAGACCACACCAAATGACAAACAACAAGGTGTGAGGAGAGATTACCTTCTATAAGCTGTCTTCACTCACAGATTGCTACCACTTCATCGCATTCACGGTGATCCCAAAATCAACATTTACACAAAGAATTGTCTGGCAGCGGGGTTAAGCCTGAGCTGAGGCAGCAGGTGAAACACAGCAGGAAGAAGCAAAATCCTGGTGCACAAGAGCCTGCAGTGTTTTTTTAAAAAACACTCAACTAAATCCTAATATCAACAGCATTAGGAAGTGTCTTAGTGGGCACTAACAGTGATACTGACAGATAATCAAAAGGCATGTGCGCTGCTGCCTCTGGGCATTTTGGATAAGCACACCCAAGCTTAAAACTTTTATGAATGAGCCATAAATGCCAGTGTTTCCAGCAGTGGGTCTAAAGATATGACATGACACAGATAGGGCCTACATAAAGCTGTGAGCAGTGCTTCTCTTACCTCAGCTGCTTTGAGCTGCTCCTGTGGCTCTTCCTCTGCACATGTTGCTTTACCTGGTATCTGGCTCTGCATGTCAGCAGCTGATCTCAAGTCGCTCTAATTCAGCCAACAAACACACAAAAGTTCATCAGTTTTGCTTTGCTTTATGAGACTTTATAAGTCTTGACTCAAAGCGGCATCATAAATCATACTTTTCCATGCTAATTACAGCTGTTGCACCACATGCACGCATCAAATAAATCACCTTGCAGTAGCCAGTGACCTGCTCTGCGATGCTGTTGATGTGCAGCATGTACTGGTGCAGTCTCCGTTGGTACTTGAGAGCAGCGAGCTGGGCCTCGTTCTGTAGGGCTGACACCTGGGCTAAGAGGGACTGCTCCCTCCTGTTCCACCTGAGCCTGGCCATCCGGGCTTCATGCTCCAAAGTGGCGCTTCTTTCTTCCAGCGCGTCGGTGACGGTGCGCAGCGCGTCCACGCAGCAGTGCTCCCCGGGCTCACCGGCGTCCCCACCGGGCAGCGGAAGCCCGCATCCTCTCCGACAAACGCTTTCACCGCGGTGACCCGTCTCTGGCTGTGTTTGCGACTCCATCCCTCCCGGGTTTAACACTTGGCAGTTTTCTCCGCAAGGAATTGGGCAATCGGCGCACATAGTTCGCGCAGGCAACTTCCCTGCGCGGCACAGTGAGTGAGGCAAAAAGTTATTTCACAAGTCTGAACACATGGAAGCGTGAGTGCGCTAAAAGTTTGACCGGTCTGCGCAGCTCACGCTGAGCTGAGGGGTTGCGCCACTTCTCGCACGACATGAGATGAGATGTTGTTGTGTGGAGTGAAATCTGTCCGAGCAGAAAACTTCAGCCTGCTGACTCACCGCTGCTCTGCCTGGTTTGAGTCATCGTGTTTCTCATACATAATAATGTTTTAGACTTTAATTTATCACCATCTTCACACTCTGGTAGCTTTTTAGCGCAGTTTCATTGAGTTTTGTGCAGTCTGATTTCATTTTGTGCAGCTGTGATGGGTGCTGTGAACTTGATGTGTGTTATACATCCTCACCAGCAGAGGTCGCTCATTCTCTCACGTCCTTTCAAAAGGCTTTCTTGGCAACAGACCCCTCAAACAGAGATGGAAACGACTCAATTAAAGACAACAGTCCACATCATGATTGGCGTTGTCACTGGGGTTTTATTGTGCCTCCTCTTAAATCTGTTAAATGAGCTTAGTCCACCTCTGGTACAGGCCCTGCGCTGTCAGTGAAACTTGTCTCAAGGGGATGATGGTCCCTCAGTGGCTAAACCCTGGCTTGTAACACAATATCTGCATGGAGACCTTCACTTACAAAGCCTTCCTGCATGAGTCCAGGCCACTCTTACTGCCTGACACAGCATGACATATTGCAGGCATCTCAGAGAGGGCGTCATGTTTCAGGTCTCCCGGCGAAACAGTATGGTTCTAGTCTGCTGTGCACCACTTTAAAGTATGTTTTGTGTTGTCTGAGCTGTCAAAGAACAGGTGTAGATTTACAAAGACAACAGCACAATCTGTCCCCAGACTGCACACCTGTCTGCAAAAACACAAGGAGGTCAGAATAATGTACCCTCCCCCTGTCAGTCACAGTAAATGCAATAGTAGCTCTTATATTACTTTATAATGTGATATTAAATAAAATCTTTTTAACTCAACTGTCAGCAAATAGCTATATTTCCAGAAGGGAATGAGTGTACAGTCTGGAGGACGTGATCCAGAGGAGCAGTCAGACTGAACCAAGCAGCAGCAGCCTAGGTAACAATGATTGCGAGTGTGTTTTTGGGGGAAAGTGTTACACAGCCACCTGGGATTAGACCTATCACACAGGCCATGTGCTTGGACTGATAAGCCACTGGAAAAAAATAAGTTATCTCCGTCTTTTGTTCTCTCTGTGGGCCGATTTCCATTAACCATTAAGACCCCCGATTGAAACGGAGAGATGAACCTAAAGCTCAATAAGAATCTAAAATCTGCTTCATTTGGTCTGACCTAATCCACGAGGGGAGGCGATATCAATCTGCTTTTCATCTGCTGGATACCCGATAGGAGACAAAACTCCAACAGCTGTTTCTGCCTGAAAAACTAGGCATTGACAAAGTTGGCTTTATCTGTAATGGGGGACAGATTGAAACGCTATCTCTGATATATTTGGTACTGGTAAAGAACAGCTTTCTCCTGGAGACAGAGAAAAAGGAGGGAAAAAATCCATACATAAATTGAGGACTTGTTGCAAATACTCGAGTTGATAATGGAAGGTACTCATAAATCATAGACGACGCTCCAGTTTCTCTTATTTGGTGTGTGAGAGCTGAAACACTGCTATGAATATTTCACAAGCAATCTAAACTTAAAGTTCTGTATAAAATACTTTAATCCCAAGGCAGCAATGACTGAGGACACAAGTGATCGAGTGTTTTTTCTCCAACAAAGCTTGGTTTTTGCTGAATTTTGATTTAAATCCATCACAGGAGTGTCGGGACTTTAGCACATCTAACAGCAGAGCGAAAAGCACCTGAGACCACCTGTTGTGAAACCCCAGAGGAGGGTCTGTCTGAATTTGATAGCACTCCTTACAACTTTTGACACATTTTCTTCGTGTGTGTGTGTTTAAAGTGAAAATGTGGACATGCTGGACTGGAAATATTCCACTGGGTGTCTGCATTGCTTTGGCTTTCATGGATGGACTTCCAGTCTTGCAGCAACATCAGTATTTCAGACTGGTGACCCATCCCAAGTAAATGCATGATTCATTCACCAGTGAACTCAGTCTGACTTACTGTGGACTGAAACTTTTAACTGGAACTTTTTCAGTAATTTTTTGTCTTTACATGGGACATGCAGCTACAGCTTTGAATCTGTGGTGCGATACAATGAATGTGGCACAAATCCACAATCCTTATTCAGCGCCATTAATATGATAAAGATCATGTCATGTGATTGAAATCTCCAGGCCAGATACTAAATGGACCCCATGGTGAATTTTTTCCCCCTCAACTGCTGTTTCTGAGGTCAAGAATGGACTTCCACTTTTAAGTCAACACGGAGAAGTCCTCAAAGTGCTCAGAAAATATGAACATTTGAACATCTACATTTCCGTGACAACTGGGCTAACTCCATCTGCTGATGAAGATTGTGTGATATGGTCGAAAGCTTCAGAACAGCTACTAAATGGACCTTATGTTGAGATTGTTTTTTCCATGAATACTATTGTTCTACAGAGATCAGTCATAGCAAAGCTAAAACATAGGTTGAATATATTGATGTATTTAGCACATTTTCCTATCTTCATCTGTATATTCTTGTACATTATATCAATAAAAAGGATTTTTTTCCAATATTTCATCCATTAATATCTCCACTCACTTTGAGAGTCATATCTTAAACTTTTAGCCCTGAACAGTGACACTAAAATTTTGATTGAAACTCCAGTTTAGTCTTGGACTGTCAGTGGTGGAATGTAACTATGTATATTTATAGTACTTAAGTACCATTTTCAGGTACTTGTACTTTACTCAAGCATTTCCTTTTTATGTGCTTCTACTCCACTACATTTCATAGACAAAATATACTTTTTACTCCACTACATTTATCTGACAGCTTTAGTTATTTTGAAGAGTATTTTACATCTAAAAAATATAAGAAGCTTATAAAATATTATGGATTGTTTTAGAACTAACTTCCCCAACAGTATTTAAGAAAGTAGCTCTTCCTCAATCAGTTACAACATTAAAGTACCAGCTACCACTTTCTACTGTAATAGCGCATATTTTATTAAATAATTTAGTATTTTATTTAAAGAGTTTGCAAGTTGTAATGAATGGCTTCATTCATATTTATTAAGTCTTAAGCCATTTATAGGGACAACCTTGGGGTTGCCTAGTTGGAAATGAATCTTTTTGGCTGGTATATCCTCCTTTGTAAGGGGCCATTCTGCATAACAAGTAGTTCAATTATGATACTAAACCACATTTTGCTGATAATTATGTACTTTAACTTTGATTTTTAATGTAAGTAGTATTTTTACATTGTTGTATTGCTACTTTTGTCTTTTTACTGAAACCTGACTCACACCAGAACTCAGCCTTGAGAGCTCTGAGTCTCACACAGTCAGGTTTTAGCTGCACTCCCACTCAGGCTTTCAGTAAATTCACATTGCTGGGAACTCCCCAAGGCTCACATGTCAGACAAGTCACTACAGAGAAAACACCAGAACACTTTAATAGTTAACTACACTTTTATTGTTCCTTGTCCAGCCAATGAGAGGTTCCAGTTTCATCCCTCACAAGCGCTGTTCAAGTCCAGCGAAGCACTGAACTTCAGCAAACAGCCAAACATGCCGCCACTGCCACCAGTGATGCTATCAAATCCCAACCATTGTGTGCGCGAGACTGCAGGACCATTTCTGAACTTTAATGAGTGAGATTCCTTTAGTCAGTTTAAGATTTTCTGTCTAAAAATCTCTCCCTCCCCCCCAAGACTTCACATGAGATGACTGGCTTCATGAAGCAGCTAATGCACATATTAGGCTTACATCTACACTGTCTCTGACGTAAAGGGATGTCACTCAGGAATGGAATGTATTTCATATGAAGCCGAGAGGTGGAGAAGTCGCTATGATGTTGATTTGTTGCAAAGTAATGTGCCACTTCATCTCCAATGTCATGCATGTTAGAATGTAGAGCCGCTGCTTCGTCCAAAATGTCAAAGTTCAAGGCATTCATGCATTTGGCAACTCCTTTTATGATTTGTCGCATGAAGGAAAACTGGGAAAAGCACTTTGTGGTGGATGTTGATATAGTCACAATGTAGAAGCATGGCCAGCATCAGTCACACAAGAAATGAACCGGAGGAATTCAAAACACAGCATTTGTTCCTCCGTTCGAGGGAAATAAACTTTTAAACTGTCCAGCTAGAGGTGGGTCATGACATACAAATATAATAATCATAGACAAAAACGACAGCAGTTGATAATGTTTATATATCTCTGATCATATGTTAATAAAAAGACAAAAATAATGCAGTGGAAACAACGTCATGAGCTTTGTGTGGGCTCTTACCGTTGATATGGATGGCTTTGCTTATGCTTCTGTTTATACCAGACAATGCAAAATGAATTATACTAGATCACTATTATAGGAGCTAGGCAAGTTGTCTTGTTAGAAAATATAAAGTAGCCACAGATAAATCAGACATTGCACAATTATTGGAGGGTATGAGCGTCGCTACCGTTCAATGTAACTGTTAATAGTGACTCTCACACAAAGCCATAAATGAGAGATGATATGAAAATGTTTACACAAAATAAAAATGTCAACATTCTTTACAAAGCACCAGCTGGTACCACTGAGGTCCTAATGATACAGTCAAAACAAAAGGTTTTTTTTGTTGTTGTTTTTTTAAGTTTAGGTTTAGTTCACAAACATGGAGCCGTTTTCAGTCTCAACATTGACCCAGATGTTGTGGCAAAGCCTTGATCACTGCACAGTTGTACAAATATAACCAGAGGTGGCGAGCAGTAATAAAATAACCACAGTCACACGTTGCTTGCTGCAGTTTTGATATGTTGTTCAGTTCACTTCCTGTTCCCATGGTTTGCTTTACATTCAGCTTTGCAAGTGTGGATCCATGTGCGTAAACTTTTGAACCATTTCGAACTTTTCCTCCATGTAACAAAGTCAACATGCACACAATTTGAAAGTGGTATTCTGCTAATAGAGCTCATGTTATGATTTGGAAATAAGCATTGATTGCAGGTCAAAAATCAATTTTTCATAACATCCATAGTATATTAGATAGTAAAACAATATCTATTATTGGATATATTATTTCAGCATGACATAAATTGCTCTGTGCTCTATGATGTTTGTTAATAAAAATGAGATTTGATTTGACTGTATCTCTGTAACAAAGGGTGTGCTTCATTTAAAAAAGAAAATAGAAGAAAATGCCACTGAAATGCAAGTAAAGAAAGACATAAAGAATTTTTATAAACTCGTACACTTATCCTTCACAGCTACTTGTTTGCCTTATACTATGGAATGCACTGTAGGATAGATTTTCCAAATCATGAATTAAGCCTACATTTCTGAACAAGCATCGTCTTTATCTATACGAGAAAGGTCGGCTTCATGATGTAAAAAGACTTAACAGCCAACCTATGCAAAGTGTCATGTTCACACTTTCAGTCATGATCCATTTTAAAACGAGTTATTGTGAAAGATAAGTGCAGTCATTTATATAAGGCATATTTAAAAAGTTGACAGAACTCCTTTGACACTCCTCCAAAGAGGCTTTTTGTGGATAAATAAGGGATGTCTTTGTCCATTTCATTTTTTTTTCCATTTCTGTGTCTATTTCCACAAACATATTCCAGAGGGGAAGAGTTGGAATATGACATCCCGGGTTATAGGGTGGAACCGAACGTTTGTGGAAAAAGTCCCAAAGTCCTTATAGGCGTCAACCATAAAGAGTCTCCTTCACGGGAGGTGAAGACAAAGATGGCGCTACATTCAGAGGTTGAGGCAGAGGAGAGCCACCAGGAGCAGGGAGAGAACGCTGAGAGACTGGGCAGCCATGACACCTCCACCTGAGAGACACATAGACATGAAGGTATGTCAGTTTTTGCTTAAAAAATAACTGGATTCACAGTCAAATTTGCTGCTGATTAGAGGGAAAAAAATCATGTCCCTTGAGTATCCAGCTCTCATCCATCAAACTAAAGACCATATTTGGTATGTGAAGTGTGATATTATACCCCATCCGTGTGGAGATCACCTTAAATGCCCCTCCATTTGTCAGTGCCATGCATTTGAAATCCCTCATGGCTTAAATTCCCGGGTCTGTGAAATCAAGCTGTCAGGTGGGTCTGGACTGAACGATAAGGGAAAACCACAGGAGGGGTTTCCTCTTCTCATCAAGATCAATTACAGAGGCTTAAGGCCTCCTCCATCCAGTCAGCCGACCTGTCAGTCCATCAGCCAGTGAGAGGATCGAGTCAGTGTGCTATCAAGGCTTTAGTCACGGACCGTAAAGTTTCCCATCTTAGCCCTCCAATCTAAGGTATGAAACCTGAAGTGACAGCTCTGCTCTGGCCCATGGGAACTCTCTAGCTGTGACAAATGATAACCTACCGCCAACTTTGAACCTGGTATAATCTCACTAGCAAATGGCAGGCCAGGAATGAACAGTCACAGTTTCACCTCAGCACTATGGATTTAAAATGTGATTAGATAACTGAAGGCTTTCTTTATTTTTGTTCCACTGATGTGAAACTAAATCTGGGTGAAGATGGAATGTAGTAATATTTTTCGCAAAAGATTACTCTCAGTCACCAAATTTAATTTCATCAGTGTTCATCAAACAGAAAACACCACTGAAATGAAAGGAAGAGTCATTCTTCTAAATTAGAACCATTGTCTTAAAGTGTCAGCAGCTTTTCTGCTACTCACTTTCCATTTTTTACACACTCTATCAGAATGAGGATACATGTTTACTGAAATGGAAAAATTCAGGTACCCAAATCTTACCTTAACCCTCTCCAGGTTGATTTAGGCTCATTTTGCACACTTTCTATGCATGTATTTTTGTCTTTGTTAAACTGTCCTTACCCCACATACTTGGTATCCCTTTTTTCAGCACAAATTCAGCTTTAAGTCTGACTTCTCATTTTGTCAATTTAATAAAATATAAAGCTGCCAGGAACCCAAAATACAAAATAAAATGTACAAATCTTTAGTCATAATCACTGAAAATATTATTATAGAACAGTTACAAGTTATAAAAATTATTGTTTCACTATTTATACACACAAATACAGCAGAAACATGTAAGAAATAAAACTATAAATCAGTCTATTGACATGTAAAGTGACTGCAACTCCTTTCTGTGCCTTTTAAAGTCAATGTATGCCTGTAAATCACTGAAAAATAGTAATAATTCACAGTTTTAAAAAACAATTTTAAAAATATTTTTATGGTCTACAGATATACAAACATAAAATTGATAAATTATATCTGCATTTAAATCATGCATTACAAAGCTCAAAGTAAAAAGACTGATAATGAGGCAACTCTACATCATTATATAAGATCATGAAATATGACAATCAGTAATTCTATTTTCTCAGAAGTAACGCTTTTGTTGAGACCGTGTTGGAATAATGTATTATGACCCTGATCCCTGAAGTTAATCTAATGTTAATCTAAATGAACTGAAACCAACGTCAAGCTCAGAGCCCAGTTGGTGACACAGAAGAGGATGCCGGGCCCGGTTCCAGGCGCCCTGTCGAGAGAGCGACATTGTGTGGAGGCGCATGTTGCGATCACGAAAAGCTAGCTCACCAGGGTTTAATGTGAGACCTGCATCCTTTCTTATTGTTGGCAATCAAGCCATTCAGTGTATGTTGTGGCCTGTTAGTAGCTGGTACAGCCGGAAAGCTCAGTGATAATTAAATCTCCTAGACCAGGGGTTTTCAAAGTCTGAGACTATGGGCCTCCCCTCTGACAAAGTTTGGAAAAAGGCACCCCCTCACCCCCCTTAGTTTACTTGCTTAGTTTTGCTCAATTCCTGGATGCATATGGGATCATGATTATGTTATTTGATCCCATAGACACTCAACAATTGAGCCAAGATAGCCTAAAGGTCTGTCCTAAGGTATTTCTTAGTTTCTGACTCTGGGAAAGTGGGAAAAACTGTAAAATTTCCCAAAACTACTCTCTGAACTATCTCTTTAACCAAATTCTATTCTATGTGATCTCCTTTTGATAATTAATGTAATATTTTTTAACTTCCATTCACTGAGCCTCCCCTGAAACTGTTTGGAGCCCCCCCGCCCCCCCCCGGGGAGGCCTGCCTCGCACTTTGAAAACCTCTGGTCTAGACAACATTCATTTTACCAGTACTACCTGTGATCTGACAACTCCATCTCACAATTAATAGTTTCCTGCTTTAACATTTTCATTTAGTTTCCTGCTTTAAAAGCTTCCATTTAGTCTTCACTTTATTTTAATAATTTTATTTATAAAACTCTGTAAAACCTTAGTCTTAGTCTTTTTACTTCAACATAGTAATCAACAGAGAATAGTTTAAAACTCCAAAGCTTAATTCAAATGGCAAAAAACAAGGATCATGACCGTTATCTTAATACTACATTATTCAGCATTGTGAATGAAGGGGACGTGTAAATGATTGAGTCTCTCTGTTACCTGTGATGGTGATTCGTGCCACAGCCCCGTCTCCCCCTTCTGTGTGCGCCCGGACCTCCACCACATAGTTCCCATCTGTGGGAATGGGAAGGTCTATGTACCGCCTACTGGTTGTGTACAGAGTGCCTGTGGAGTGGCCCTCCTGCCTGTACAGCACCTAGGTATACACACATATAAGGTATAAGAAATGTAAGGTTCCCAGCAGCTACTGTTTCACTTCAGAAAGATTATAATCTGTATAAAAGTAAATGAAGAACTGTACTCACTTTGTAACCATCTATCGATGCCTCATTAGCCAGTGGTTCCACATTCTCCCAAGCAATATTTACTGACTGTGCCTTGAATTTTTTACCAATTATGTTGGGGGCTCGACTTGGAGCTGGTAAAAGACACAAAAAGGAATAACAATCATATTAAAATGACACATACTTTGTGTATACATACTATACATAGCTCTGAGATACATATTGTCTTCTATGCAGATCCCTGCTGGGCAACACTAAACTGCTTTAAAACACAACATACGGGGTTTCTTGGTGTGGATCTGGAGGCGCTCGCTGGCCGGCCCGTATCCTGCTGAGTTGTAGCCCCGAATCTCGACAAGGTAGTGGGAGTCGGGCTTCATACCCTCTAGCCTGGTGTGGTTCTCCCTGCTGGGTATCACGACCCTTTGAGCCCCCCCCTCACTGTCTTCGTGATTCTTCCAGTACTTCACCTGAGACACACAGGGACAGAGGTGAGATGGCTAGGATCCAAAACCGCACTGGTGTGCAAACCTTGTTTTTACAACCCTGATAAGAGCTGATTTATAGCATGAGGACAGGGAAATGTCATAAAAAGTAAAATACAGGTAAATCAGTAAAATTAAGACAGATACAAAGCTAATTCATAGAGACTAGTGGTATAAAAGTTCTACTAATGGGTGTTTTTGAAAAAGAATGAAAAAGGTCTTCAGAAAAATTGGCTATGCTGTGCTTCAGATATAGAGCAACATGTTTGTAGTAAATATTTAAAGATCTTAGTGACTTATAACAACTTTAATGTGATTGTTTCCAGCCATGTGGTGTCTAAATACAGTAGTTTAAACCTAATGACAAAAACATGTTTTTAGCTGCTCCATGACCCCAGTCGTAGTACGTCTCACACATACAGTAGGTAAGTATTTTTTACCAGCATGCCTCAGTAAAATTTTCTACTGACCTGGTATCCATCTATATTGCTCTGTGAGAGAGGCAGCCACCACACGATGGCTTCCGTGGCAGAAAGAGCTCTGCCGTCAACACTTACAGGAGCGTCAGATGGAGCTGAGGAAGGACACAGAGTTTGGTAAATAGGTTACAGTAAGAGAGCTATTTTTTATGGACACACCTTCATCGGTAATTTCTATATTGCATGCACAAAAGTCCAACGTAGCATATTTTATATGTATGAATACATTTAGTTTGATATCGACCTGTGCACCATACACGCTAATGGATCCATTACCCTGCCCGTAAACTATCTAGCGTTTCCTTGTCTGTGTCTATTGGCCTTACTAATGCCATTTTTCTCTCAGTGGTGCTTAAGCATCATTTTAGTAACGTAAATTAATCACTGTAAGGAACAAGTGAAGTGACAGAAATCTCTCTTGGCCCACATTCCTTCACTGGGCCATCGGACACTTTTCCATGACTTATGGGCCAGTTACTGTATACACTGCGTGTAGGCTGTGCCTGCCAGGAAACTGTCCTTGAATGTTAAATTGTCACGCTGGGCCTTGAACCAACAACTCATCACATACTGTCATTGTGTTGAAACGCACAGAAACAATACTGCACAACCAGCATGCACGCACAAATATAAATGGTCACACCCCTGGAGGCAGAGCACTTTTGCAGGCTTAGCTATAAAATCATAGACAGTCAAGCGTTCCCAAAGTGGGTTACCATGGCAACGGGGCATCTCTGTAGCCCATCATGTCTGGGGTGCTGGTGGTTATCTCAACTGTCTGTCAGTGGAAGTTAATAACTAGGCTAAATGCTTTGCATCCTTGGGCGAATTATCAGCTTTCTGGTTCATGCTACACAGATCATGATAATCCCCCCGCAAGGAAAGAGAGAAAGAGGGGAAGATGGGTTCACTTTCAAGGGGTATTAAAATTCCTCACAACTATACATGAGGACTCCTATTAAATGGGTCCTACTCCATTGAAAACCCTGGTAGTGATAAGTAGCTGACACTGACAGATTGAAATAGCAGAGTGTTGGCATATTGAAGAATTCCTCATTCTCTGTGATACTGAGAAAACAGGACCAGGTTGATCTGTGACATCGTTCTGAGATCACTTTGGCACATTTTCCCTTTTACGCTTCGGTGTTGAGAGCCGTGAATCTCGTCAGTGCTTACCGTCCTGTGCAGAATAAATGATGGCTGTGAGGCTGTAGGGTCCCTCTCCTTCTTTGTTGAACGCTTTGACTTTGACTTGAAACTCTGTCGATGGAGGGATGGTGGAGTCTTTGTGGACATAGCGTTTGGCCTGGGGGTCAGCTACTGTCACCTTCCTCCACTCGGTTCCGCCTTGTGGTTTAAAGGCCACGATGTAGCCAAAATTACGCCCATAGTAGTACTGTGGCTGTACAGGCTGATGACAGACACATCAAACAATTACTATGTGGCAAATGTTTTACCCAACACGCCTCTCAAGGCTGCGTGTGAATTAAACTCTTATTCCAGTCAGAGTTCACACTATGCATATCATGAATCATCCACTTTTGCTTGTGCTATATACTAGGATCAACAGCAAGACTCAAAAATGGCCAATTCCACTAACCAGATGATGTTTACATACTGTTCAGTGAAATGACTGCATCTGTGAGTGATACACAAAGAGTTGTGACACTTTGCTGGCTCGTCCCTGTCGATCTGTCCTCACGCCTCATTTCCTTTGTTGGCACTCTGGCTTTCTTGTCACACCATATGTCCAGTAAGACCTGCCTGCATTAGGCACCGCCAACCTTAACACATCGCCTCATCCTCCAGCTGCTGGGGAATTGAATGACCATGCCTCAGCCAAGGTAATTTACCCATGAGAGCTAATGTATCAAACGGCTGCAGCAGGGAAATGTAGGATAATGATTCAGTTCAGTCATTGATTTTTGTTGATAGTGATTGTTTTGTTTGGTATAAAGTATGAGATCCGCCAACGCTTATTCTTCAGTTTCTCTTTATGTTCTGTAGCGTGCTGTCCTCAAGTTCAACACTTCTCTGCCATATCTTTGATCTGTTGATATACTAAATTGTCTTCCAAAGCAACTTATCATTAGCTTCCTTTTAATATTTATAAAACACTCATTTCTATAAATGTGCATTCCGCATTAAGTGGTCTTTTTTTGTGCCCTATTTTTAATTCATTTGATTTATTTGTGACATTTTCATGGAACACTTTATTTGCATTGTAAAAATTATGGTCTTGAAAATTGTACTGCCAAAAGGTCAATTTTTGAAATAAATGCATCGGAGTCATGGCTATCCATTCTGTCTTTTTTTTATGTCTGCCTGTGGGCAAGCACCTCACTGGAATGGAGGAATTATGTCTGTTTCTATTTCATTGTTCTGGTATGTTCTGTGAAGCATTTTGTAACTTTCTTTGGAACAGTGCTATAAAATAAAGGTTATTATCATTATTCAAATTGAAAATACTTTCCCTCACTTAAAATGAGCTTAAGGTGAGATAACAGCAGCATGTCTCCTTCCTGTGAGCTTTTATATGTGAGCTTGTGACCCTTTTCCCCCTTGTGCCCAGTGGAAAGTCCAGACCTACCGTCCACGTGATGGTCAGTTCTTTGCTAGTCCCTCCGCCCCCGCCAACGTCCGAGGGCGCCACCACAGGAACTACAATGAGACAGCAACAGCAAAACTTTGAACCCACATGCTAAGAATCCACACAAACAACGCCAACCCACACAGGCTGTATAACCTATCCCTGGCAGCAGTATTGAAACATCCTTCCTCTGCAAATACAATATCAGTGTCTTCTTCTAAGCCAAATGCAACACCTTAATGTCAATGTGGGAACTTTGCCACTGAAGGAGACAGAGAGGCAAAAGTTATCTTGTTTTGCCTTGAGTCTGGTAGCTCACTCTGAAATGATGATTGTTTTTTTAAGAGAGGTTACTGTAGGCCTGTGATTTCCATTTTATAATTGAATTTCAGTATACAGTTTCAGCAAAGTGCTCATTTGTAGAGGTTTGTGTGGTGAGGTTGGCAGCATGCTTCTGCTGTAGGAAGTACAGATTGATGGATTTCTGCTGAGTCATTTCTACAGCGATACTTAACACAAGTAAACACTGCTATAATAGAATGATGAAGAATAAATATCAGAATGGAAATCTGGGCCGTAGGACCACATTTCCATGACCTTTCAAGTTACTCTGGGCTAAGATTCTGTAAATAAGATTTACGGTTTTAAGACTCAAAGTCAGGACATGATCTTACTTGCTTCCAGGGTTTTGTCTTTAGGTGACGGGCTGCTTGGCTCTCCTGTCCCCAGAGTGTTGGTGGCAATCACCCTGAACTCATATTCTGTCCAGGGGAACAAATCCACCACTGTGGCCTTCTCTGCATTCCCCTCTACATCTGCAGGAGCTAGACAGAGATGTACAGATTTCATTTTACAATGCCAAGTCTTCAGGGCTATAGCACAGTATGTTAAAACATTATATAGCACAGGTTGTGCTGTCCCACAGTTTACAAAAAAATCTTTAAAATAACAATGAAGTTCCATCTTTGGAATCCGTTCCTATATTTTAAGTCCTTGAGGCATGACTTAATTATATTGTAGCCATTTTTAAGAGACATTAACCACCATGTAGGCCTACAGTATCACTATGTGGCATGACCCAAATTATTATAACGCCAGAGCCAGCTCAGCATTAAGGTAGCTGTGTTTATTTGACCAAGTAGCGCGCTGGAGTTCTCACATGTGGTGGCGTTCTTCCAAACATCCTTTGAGAAGGAGTCCCTGTACTGGATGGTATATTTGGAGATGGGGCTGTGGTTGTCTGCTCCGCGGCTCCACTGTAATGTTACACTCTTGTCAGTTTTGTCCATCACTCGCACCCCACCTGGGGCACCGGGGGGACCTGTGGTAAAGAAAAGAATAAGAGACAAGTTAATAGTGTTGTTTGATGGGTGGTGAATACAAATGTGGCCACACAGTTGTGTTGAGATTGGTGACAATGTGCCTTAGCCTTAAATTGACATGTTTAAATTCTCACAATTGCACACTTTGACTTGTCCCTCAGGCAAATAGTAAACATCCTACTTGCTCACAAACTGTACGCAGAGAGAAAGAGGGTATAGTGTTATTAAAAGAGCTTTATCTTTATTCAAGCTCCCGGGGAAATTCTTTGCAAAAGTCCTGAACCCTTTAACAACTTTATACTTCAACACCAGTCTCCAAAAAGACAACTGTTTGATGCATATGAAACACGGCACATCAAAGCCTCACATTTCCTCTTTTTAGTCTCTTAAAATACATCAGCAAAGACTGATGGATTAACACATTAGAGTTTAAAGCATTGACATACAGTATATGAACTAAAGCTTAAGCAAAAGCTTTTGAATCCAATGTTTCTCTTGGTCCTCCTGCTCCTCTTGATTCTTCTTTTGGAACATAAAAATGGCCTAATAGAAAACCCAGACTGTGTCAGGGTTAGCCTCGCAACCCACAGCCTCAGAAATCAGCCAGGATTTACTTTTTCCAAGTCATGAATATGAGCTGAGACAAGTAAGGCGATTAGACAGCCAAAGCTGGACAGCCCTTAAGCTTCCCCTCTCCTCTAAGAGTCGGGAGAGAAAGCAGAGTAGTGAAAAATCTACAGTTTTTTACAATTCAACGTAAGGGATGAAATATTGAGCAGATTTTCTATGTCTGTACAACATTGTATCATATGGATGCTTAGCACAATGTGTTTGAACTGATAAGCTTCAGTACTTTATACTACAGACGTACTGTATCCTAAGAACCACATTTTATAAAGTTTATGAATAGTTTTCCTAATTCGCAGATACTTTACCCTGCCACATTTCAACACTGTTCCAGGCAAGACTGTAACATTAAGCTACAATAACACACACACCCGTCATATGAAAACAGCTCTTCACCCTATCTCAAATCCCTACTAATAACAAACTACAGGTGCAGTGCTGTGTTTTTAGCTCGGACAATCTCCTGAAGCAGATCTGCTTCCTCATCTGCCGTGATAAATGGCTGTCTTTCATCTCCCTCGCTGCGCCCCGGACTGCTGGCACTTGGCACTCCATTAGGAGTGGCCCAGGGCCTGTGTTTTGGTTCTACTCTGGGAAACGTCACAGTCAGCCGCTGTGCGTTCACCTGGCCATCTGTCAACACCTGCTCAGAAAGCAGCGGCGGTGGCAGCACACCCAGGGCACAACAGGGATCACTGGCAACCAGATCACCGCTAAGAGTTCTTAGGTTCCTATCTGAAGAGACCCTTTGTCCACCAACACTGGGCCTGTTTCAAGACCTGAGGGGAGGGCTGTAAGGAAAGCGCTCACTCATCAGGAAGTGGAGGGTGAAAACAAAGCCTGATGAATCATCCAGGAGGTGAAATACAGTAAATGACAGACAGAGCACTGAGGAAGATTGGCAGGGTTTATTTTGTGCGTGTTGATATCTGTATGTGGCAGGAAGAACAAGTACTGAAATCAGCAGCACTCCGTATCAAAATATTCTGGTGAAAGATAGAAATCTATGATGTTTTACACACTTTACTCATCAAATACTCTTCACATGGCATTACACAACTAACAACCATAAACACACTAGTAATGTAATACCAACAGCTCTAACTGCTCTATAAAAAGTGCTACTTTATTCAGTTATAATGAATACAAGTAGGAGCTGACACTCTATTCATTACACTTTCTGAATGGCACAGAAGCATTGCTTGTTCCATTCAGTTTAATCAAATCTACTACTGTTTCCAGTAGTTACTTTGCCTGGCTGGACATAGCATTTACTTTGGATAAATATTACCTAATTTGCAATGTGCCAACATATAGTATAGCCAAACAATGTAATCTAGAGGAAAGGCACCAGCAGATATGTTTGAGTTGACCTCTTCACTATATTTTGCACTTATAGAGAGGCTGTAGCCAGTTATTGGTATCTAAATATATCTTTGAGCAGACAGCCTGAGAAGTTAGGCTGACCTTTTCTGGGTGGTAGTGGTAGATAGTTAGTGTTCCCTGTGTGTGTCTCTGTCTCCCGCATGACGACACAAGTCATTTCCTTCCATAGCTTTTTCCAGCACTTTCTCTCTCACTTTCTTTCGCATGAAGTCTCGGGGTTGACAGATTATCTGGTAAAAAAGGCTACGGTCTGGTTACTCTGGAGAGATTTAATTTTCTTCAAACATGCGCTGGAGAACATACAGTACTTGTGTTTTCTCTCTCTGTGTCTTTTTCTCTCTTTTTTCACACACACATGCACTTTCTAGTGTATTAATGGTCTGACAGTAAGAGTTGAGGAACATTTTAATGAGTAATTTAGGGAATATGCGCCTGATGAACTGTGGAATTATTTAAAAGTCTTGGCTCTAAAGAATTAAAAACCCCTGAAAACTTGGCTTCTATTTCTCTACAACATTAAAAAACACAAGACTTTGAGACTAAAAAACTCAGCTAATCTGCTTCATCAGGACTGTGTGGGTGTGGTTTGATCTGATTTGATTAACAGTACCCAAACAATCCAAAAACTGTCATCACATTTTGACGTAAATGTCATTTAATCCGGATTAGTACACGGCAGTATGTGACATCACCACTTTCCATCTGAGTCCTGCCCACTTCAAACCAGTGAGAAGAGCACAGACAAAACACAAAATACAGAATACTGAAAATACTCATGTAAAATAACCAAAACTGCTGGAACTTTGACAGAGAATAGTGTGTTCATGCAGGATCCCGTCGCTCCTAGTAAGATGCTGATTGAGAAAATGTGAGCCTCTAAGACATTTTATATACTTTACTGTACGTATATGTGTAATTGCACCACTCATGACTCACCCCTGACAACCAGGTGGGCAGAGGCAGTAACATTGTCAATGGGGGTCTGTGCGGTGCAGGTGTAGCGTCCAGCATGCTTCAGCTGGGTGTTCTTGATCAGTAGCTCACCGTTGGAGCTCCCATTCTGCACAAAACAACACAACAGACAACAGTTAATTAAGGAGTGAGCAAAGCATCGTACATCATGAGGCACAGCTTTCCCACTGTGTGCTCGCAAAGCCAAATCATCATGTTAGATGTTTTCTCCCTCAGTCTGAAACTCATCTTGAAATATGGAAAAGGAAATATTATTTCAATAAGTAAAGTAGTCCTGCAATACCAGAGGGACTGATAATATCCAACCTCAGCATCCAATTAGGTGAGCTGGACATGGGCTTCAGCTAAAGGGCTATCACCTCTTTTCCTATAAAGAAATGTCAAGCTCCACACAGGGTTTGCTCTAGTCAGCTCTCACTGTAGAAAGGTAAAACCATCACAAAAATCTACTTTAAAAATACATGACTGCATTGAACTCCCTGTTTGAGAGTCAAACTGGCTTTTTTAATACCACACAAACAGTATTAAGTGGAACTGGGCCCTGTTTTTACGAGGGGAAAATCCTCACTGTGTACAAAAATGGAGTATCATCAATCACAATCATAATATGGTGTTTGCCTAGCGGGCAGAGAGACAAATGAGAAATGCTAACCATTGACTTATGGTTAGAGCTGCACTATAGAGAGAGAGTAGGTCATGTCAACAATAATGGATGTTAGCGGAAATTGCTATTAAACTGATATACAATGCACTATTCCACTCAGGGAAGGAATGTGAAATGGCTTTTAGAGTCATATTCATTTAAAGCAGGCTGTACTTTTCCGTTTCAGGTATTCCAATATAAATACTACAGACATCAACCCGAGCTCAAATATGATTTGACGTGGATGAACTCCAGGATAGAGGTGAGATTTTGCAGCTGGGGTAAAGTTGAGGATATCAAGCTAAACTTGCATTATTTATGTTCATTTCTCTTTAGAACAATTCATGAACCAGTATGATGTCTCACCGGGGTGCGTTCAAAATGTTGGCTGTCCTTGTGTAGGTCAATGACCCGGCCATCCAGGGACCAGATGAAGGTGATGTCCAGAGAGGGGTCGTGTGACGCAGCGCACTGCATCCAGGCGTTCTCACCCACTTTAACGTCAGCATTGGACGGTGCCAAGGTGATCTTTGTGGACTCTGGGGAAAAACGCAGGAGGATGAAGGGATCAGTGATGGTGAGAATGAGGTCAGTCCAGCCACTGAAACTTTCATTTAAGTTATTAGAAATGTGATTGAATAGAAGAAAAATACAGGTAAATGGCTGGAATGAAAAAGGGAGTCTTAGTAGTCAGACATACTAGACAGATCTGTAGAAAAGCACAGGGTGTCAATGTGAAATAGCAAGAATTGTTCAATGTGCACAAATGTCCAGAAGAGGGCAGAAAAGAGCTGCAGATCCAGCACTACTGGAGGTCAACTGCAAAAAACTAAAAATGTTTGACAGCTGAGATTGCATGTCTGAAGAAAAGAAATGATGGACAGACAAACTCATATCAATATTATTATTTTTTTATATATCAAACCATCTCAACAAGTTCATAACTCAAGTCCTCTCCTCGTTTTTCATTGAACAGTGTGAGGACCAAGACCTTGTCTCATCACATCTGATCTGAAGCAATCCCCTCTCGTCTCTGCCCCTGGGGAGCCTGTATACTGTCACTCTGCTCAGAGGGCCATAATTCAACAGCAGTAGACATTTGGGGGTCAGGGCTGTTTGGCGGGACTGAGAGTGACAGGAATGATTGCCAGTGAAGGCTGGCATCAGTCAAAGCAACACCAACTGTCCTGGAAACATTACAAAAAAGAGGCATAAGAAAGTTATTAATTAAGTTCAGTAAGTTCATTAGCTGGAACTTGCCTGTAACCAACAGAGAGCCCGTGCTGTTGGCTTTGCCCCGGTCATTCTCTGCGAAGCAGGTGTATCTGCCCTCATCTGCTCGCGTCACGTTGAGGATCTCCAGGCTCCCATCGTCCCAGATGAACACCCTGAGGAAAAACCAGAATTAATTCTTCACACAGTGGCGAGAAAGAGCTGTATGATATAAAATATTCAGCACAATATGAAGGTCAAAAGTCCAGCGTGGATCCATGGATATGTGGATGATGAAAAATGATGAGGGTAGTCTGAATGTTTGTCAGTTCCCTAATGGATATATGGTTTTCCAAGAAAAAAAAAAGTATGTGAACTTGAAACTACTCAGCAAGACGCAACATTAAATTGCGCTAAAGGAAAGGCAACAATGTTTGATTCATTTTTCCTTGCATATTTCATATTCATGCAAGACAAACAGCTTCGTGCCAGCTGCCCCGTCACTAGACTCCACACCCTCTCTCACGCAGACAGCCACCATAGAGAGTATTAGGAGGCATATGCTGCATAGTAATTTGGCCGCTGCTCCTCCTCTATGTGAGTCCCACTGTGGTGCATGGGGGTGTGTAGGGTGGGGGAAAGGGTTGGGGGTCTTAGAGCTCATAGATTAGGCTTGTTTTGTCAGTGAGGAGCACAAGGCAGGGGTTTGCACATCCAGTCTGTCCACACTGATGAGCTTGAGAATGAGCTTAATGTTGACCACTGACAAAGCAGTGTACAGCAATCACTGACAAACAACAACACTAAAGACTTTTCTGGCATATATAGTAGATTTAGGAGATTAGGAGAGTTAATTTAGATCCCCAAAATCACTATACTGTACGTGTCTTTCTACTGTAGAGGGGATCGACTCCAGATCCCCTTTAAAGTAGTGAGACATAATATGAGTTAATATGAGTGTCTCACAGTCACAGAAGGTTGATGAATATTTTCATTAAATACTACAAAGGAAATCTCTGCCATGATAAACCAGCCTCTCTGAATGAATAAATATCCATACAATATTCACAGATCAGACGACAAAAGGAATCTCATTAAGAGACTGTTCACCTGGTAGAGTTGGAAAGCAGCTCGGTGTCTTTGCTCCAGGAGAAGGTTGGCTTTGGAGCCGCTTTGGGTCGACATTCGATCACCACCCGGCCGTTTTTAGCTGCCAGGACTCTCTTCACTGGGTTGTGTTCAAACGTGGGAGCACAGGCTGAGGAGGGACAGAATGGATTATTCATCACAAGGCATGCATAAATTTATGGCACATTTTACATTCGTAAAAATGTGTAATGTACTGATCTAACATATTGTGCGTGCTACTTTGAGGGAGCAAAGTCAGTTTTTTAAAACATTTTCAAATTATGTTTTTTTTCCGCCATGTAAACGTTGTTTA
Organism: Oplegnathus fasciatus; assembly: GCA_003416845.1. Classification (NCBI taxonomy): domain Eukaryota; kingdom Metazoa; phylum Chordata; class Actinopteri; order Centrarchiformes; family Oplegnathidae; genus Oplegnathus; species Oplegnathus fasciatus. Next base: position 1,638,265 of record NTHP01000022.1, read on the forward strand.
TTTTAACAAAATCTGACATTGCACTCCACATGTCCTAATAATAAGCTCCAATTAGTCAGCTCGAAACGTGACCTTTAAAACTCTGATGCAGCCATTTGTGCTGCAGCTATATCCAAACTGTGACTCACCAAACACGCGCAGCTCTGCATTGGCATATATGATTCCGTGGCGATTCTCTGCTATGCACTGGTACATTCCTGAATCGTCAAACGTCAAGCGGCTGAACCTCATCTCTTTCCTGTCAAACTGTGGAAAATAACAGGAGTGGGAAGTTAAAATATCATCATTCTACATTTCACCATTCATTTCAAATCCGGATTTTATACATTTTAAATTCTATTACTAAGCAAATGATTGAAATCAAACTGTTGATTGTTGACATCTATAGAGGTACAGATGACAATTAGATCATTTGACTGTTAGAGGATTTAATTAATGCATAATGATGTATCCAGCTACATACATCAAACAACCTCCCCCACTCTGCTGTCACTACCAGCTACTCCCTTGGGTATTTTTCAGGCCTGATGACAGTTGTTTCTATGGAGGGTTACACAACCCATGCTGGCACCCACTCAATAACAACAGGTACTTTTTCCTGACACGATGTGTACCCACAGTGCCAGCTTCCTGTCACTGCTGTGCTACAGTAACAACCCTGGGCTGCACACTGAACAGGCTCTAAGAGACCTCATGGAGCTGCCAAGGGCGCTCTGAGTATTTTACAGCTATAGCTAAATCGCTCAGTTATAGGACAATATAGATTTATGAGTTTGAATATTACCGATTCTCCATTTTTCAACCAGCGAATGCGTGGTTTAGGTTTGCCACTGGCTATGCAAGACATAGTGTAATCGCTACTGAGGTCTTTCTCTCTGCTGCTGATGTGCTCCACCCACTCAGGAAAAGCTACAAAAGAGCAAAATCAGAGTTAGTGTTTTTAAATTTAAGAAAACTACAAAGCTGCTGAATAATATATGATACAGGGTGATACTTGAGGCATTACAGTAGGTGTAAGATCTAAAAAAGGAAAAACCTGAGAAAATGTACAACATTGGGTACAGATAAGAACAAAGGGCGCAGCAGAGAATTAATACAGCAGATAAATTACATTTGATGAATGTGCATATTCCCTGTAATGTGTTTCAAGAGAAGAAGGCTGACATGACATACAACATGCTTCTTACCTTCTACAGACACATGTGCAGTGTGGTAGTCCTTTCCTCTCGAGTTCACTGCCTCACACTGATAGGCGCCGCCATCTTCAAACTGCACATTGTACAGGTGCAGATGAGCCCCCGCCATCCGTACCTCGTGATTGGGCGGCATCTGTCCGTCTAACTTCTTCCAGCGGATCTCAGGGACGGGGCTGGGAAGGGCAGAGAGAGAAAAATAATACACAAGGCAGGCTTCAGCTTGCAATGCATATACATCACTGCACCCAAGTCAACATCAGTCTGAAACATGCTTTATAAATAGTTTATCTCAGTGAGTAGGTGGTGAATCTAAGACAGTCTAAGCTACAGTAAATTAATTTTACTATTTAAGAGATCGATACATCTCTATTACTTTAAATTTCCATCTCCTTTGAGACCAATTTTATGACACTTGAAACCTAGAAGATGAGACTCACTAGCCGATACCAGATTTTCGTTAAACCTTTCAGTTCAAACGGTGCACATTTCAAACTGTGCACTCTAACAAACAGAGGAAACCTCTCACACTTACTTCCCCAAGGCAAAGCATTCCAAGGTGATATTCTGCCCCACCAGAGCAGTGGTGTTTGGGAACTTGACTTTAAGGTCAGCAGGGTATTTCCTGATGGGACCTGAAGGGGATAACAACAGACAAGAATTATGACTCAGGTGCTAAACCTATTTCTAGCTGCTAAGCCTGAAACATACAGAGGTTTCAAAAGGATTTAGTGTTCATTTTAACCATCTTAGTGCTTGTTTCAATGTTTCCTTCCAAAACCTCTTCTGTTATTACTAAGTGTGTCAAATCAAACGAAAGATACTTCTTTGTGAATGCTGTTTTTAGATGTCCTACTAGGACACACAGACATAAAAAAGCAGTATGTGACAAGGCTTTTTAGGTTAGTAACACAATGACTACATTTACATGCACACTAGTATCCCAGTTTAGAGGTTCTGCCCACATTTGGGTTATGTTGATTGCATGGAACATGAGAGACCAGGTTATTCGTCTCCGTGTATACATGATTCTGACAGTGTCTAGGTTTCTCATAGTGTGGGTCGTCCGTTTTTTGGATTTGTATTATCCCATGAAGTTGTAGTGACACATTTCCACTGTAAACTTGATTTTGTCTCCAGTGTGTCAGATTTTGCAGTACATTGTGTGGATCCAGGTGCGTCTTTGATTTCTCGTCATCTCAGCCACTCTGTCATTTCTGTACCGTCTGTGATACCTCAGCAGGTGAGGATGAACCCAGTTTGGTTCATTTACAGCACCAGAGCATTTAACAGTCTGATGGTTTGAAATTTTGTCATCTGATCAGCAGTAAGACAGAAAGGAGGAGACAGAAGCAACAATAAAACAATAAAATGTATCATCCATCCTTTCTGATGTCATACTTTCACTTTTATTTCAGCCTAGATCATCAATAGATTATTTATCATATATATAGTTTTTGTTTTAAGGACAAACTCCTAACATAACCCTGGATACGGTGTTAACATGCTGAAGTATCCAGGTTTCAATCAAAGTACTCCAGGTAGCATCCAGGTTTCTCAAAACCTAGGTAAGGATCAATCCCTGTTTCTGAAACCAGGATATGGTGTTTACATGCTAAAAACCAGGATACTGCAAAAAACAGATCATAACCATGATACTACTACACATGTTGACACACTCAACGTAACAATGTAGATGATACGTAACTCAGAGGATTAGCAGTCATAAAA